>KV005118.1:1994-23688 GCA_001598015.1 Dorcoceras hygrometricum
ATCGGATCGGATCATGGCGCCTAGAAAAATCGCCCCATGATCCCATAGGTATCACTGATAGTGCCTGCAAGAACCAGTCGGTCATGGTTAGCGTACAGTACGGTCCTTTCAACACATATATCCCGATCAGATCAACGACCATTGGTAAATCGAGAGTCGCTTGAGATTCGATAATGCATACATCTTGGAGATCAAATAGTGACATCACGAGTGTTACTAGGCAAACCCATTTACCTAAAACACATCCAGTACTCTGGCCAGAGATTTATCACACTATTGTCTCCTCCGATAGCATAGGATATCCATGCATGAGAGCGAGCGGTGAATCCTCGACAACGAAGCATCGACTCCTACACGCATCGGGACCTCACCCAATCCCGCCACCTAATAACCCCAAGTGAGTTGGTAAACGGGTCAAAGTGAGGCGCCTATCATGTAGAGTCTCAATGACGTTTTGAGTAGTGAGGACTAATCAGTACAACCAAGACCTCATACTTATCCACTCGACAAATGGTAACCACTTGGAAAGTCCGAACGAGGGTAGTTCGATAGATCACCAGGTCACTATCCATCTGCATGCTCAGAACATCACAATTTTCCCTACCAATGAAACATGATACTTCACATCGCAGATGCTAGTCTCAAGCTCGGGCGGCCTTATCCTTATTTTGACAGCCCAATCGACTAGGAACTTGTTCAGAATGCACAGTGACTATTAGATGTGTTTCATGATAGCCATCACATCCACTATCACATCTAACATACACTATGGTGCATTCTAGGTCTTTATCCAACACAATTGTTAACATTATAATCATAATGAAAATAAATAATGCCATAAAAAAATGCGTATATCATATATAAAGATCGTTATACACAAGAGTCTATAAAACCCACACGCCACAAGTTGGCTAGTTGGGCATCTACTCTAACAATAGCAACAAGTTCACTGGTCTAAACTACCAAGACTGGCTTCTAAACCTCAATATTGTATTGGCTTCGGAGAAACTTCTCTACACGCTAGAGAAGAGCCCTCCGAAGGAAGCCCCTGCCGATATCAGCCCTGAGGAGCTGACAAAGCTGAACAAATGGTGGGATGACGAGATTAAGACTAGATGCTATGTGATGGCATCGATGTCTAACGAAATGCAGCGGCGTTTCGAGAAGACGGTGTATGCTGCTGACATACACCTTCATCTCAAAGAGCTGTATGGGGAGAAATCTCGGACTGAGAGGTTCACTACTGTCAAGGAGCTTATGACGAGCCGCATGCGCGATGGGACTTCGGTCCGCGAGCATGGGGTTTGTATGATTGGGCTCATTGAAAAGTTAGTGGACCTTGATATCTCGCTTCCACATGAGCTGTCTGTGGATTTTCTTCTCCTCTCACTCCCTACTGCATTCGACCCCTTTGTGGTCAACTTTAACATGAACAAGCTGGAAGCCATCCTTGAAGAGGTGGTGAACATTCTTGTCGTGTTCGAGGGAACCATAAAGAAGGACAAGCCCGTCCTCCTTATGGGATCTTCTTCCTCTGTGAAGAAGGGGCCCAAACGCAAGGGTAAGATACGTTCTGCCTCTGCGAAGGAGGAAAAACCCGCCAAGAAGCCCAAGGCAAGGACTTCAAAGCCAAACAAATCTGAGAATGTTTTCCACCACTGTCACAAGCCTGGACACTGGAGGAGGAACTGTAAGGAGTACCTCGAGCAGTTGCGAACGGCAAAAGGTATTTTCTACATTGAAATAAATATGTATTTTAATTCGATTTCTTGGGTACTTGATACCGGATGTGGATCTCATATCTGCAATGCTTTGTAGGTAATGACAAGAAGCCGACGTCTTAGAGAGGGTGAGACCCACTTGAGGCTGGGCAATGGAGTAAGGGTTGCTGCAGTAGCTATAGGAGATGTTTATTTATTTCTATCTTCAAATTTTAAGCTGTTATTGAGAAACGTTTTGTTTGTTCCCGAGTTAATAAAGAACATTATTTCTGTTTTTATGCTTGATAGTGATGGATATTCTTGTCTTTTTGATAATTCGATTTGCAATATATACAAGAATGAATGTTTGATTGGTTTTGGGGAACGCGAAAACGATTTATACACCTTAAAATTAAAAGAAGTTCCAACTCGCGATGTGGAAACACATACAACAACAATTAAAAGGAAAAATTATAGCTTGAACCCAGCACAACTTTGGCACGCTAGGCTAGGTCACATTTCCCTAAGTAGGATGAACAAATTGGTTAGGAGTGACATGTTTGATATGTCAGACATTAACTCCCTACCGACGTGAATCTTGTCTCAAGGGAAAGATGACTAAACAACCCTTCAAGGGCAAGCCTGAACGTGCTCAAGGCCTGTTGGATTTGATCCACACTGATTTATGTGGCCCACTTAGCATTGGTACTAAGTACGGTCACACTTACTTCATCACCTTTACCGATGATCATTCTAGGTATGGGTACTTGTACTTAATGAAGCACAAGTCTGAATCCTTTGAAGGTTCAAAGAATTCAAGGCTGAAGTAGAAAATCAGTTGGGGAAAAGTATAAAGCGCTTCGATCCGATCGAGGCGAAGAATACTTAAGTGCTGAATTTCAAGACTATCTTAAAGAGAATGAGATTCTCTCATAGTGGACCCCTTCGGCCACACCACAACTCAATGGTGTAGCGGAGAATCATGATCGAACCTTGATGGACATGGTTCGATCTATGATGAGCTTCACTGAACTTCCTACCTTGTTTTGGGGCTATGCGCTCGAAACGGCGGTGATGTTGTTGAACAATGTCCACACCAAGGCGGTGGATAAGACTCCATATGAGATATGGATGGGCAAGCCGCCCAAATACTCATACATGAGGATTTGGGGATGTCCTGCTTATGTGAAGCAGACAGTGGGAGATAAGCTGGATAATAGATCCTACATGGATGGGCAAGCCGCCCAAATACTCATACATGAGGATTTGGGGATGTCCTGCTTATGTGAAGCAGACAGTGGGAGATAAGCTGGATAATAGATCCATCTTATGTTACTTCATTGGGTATCCAAAGAATTCTATTGGATACTACTTCTACTATCCCAATGAAACAAAAATGTTTGTTTATAGAAATGCCACCTTTATGGAAAGGGAGTTTCTACTTGATAGAAAAGGCAAGATAGTAGAACTCGAAGAGGTTCGAGAACCATCTGAAGTACCAAGTGAATCTCACGCACCTCAAGAGCCAGTACCAGAAATGGTCGCACCCAGGAGATCTGAAAGGGTTCCTAGGGCTTCTGAAAGATATGGTTTCCTCCTTGAAGATGATCAAAGTGATCAAACGGTTGGATGTGATCCAAGAAGTTTCAAGGAGGCGATTTCCGATGCTAATTCTAATTTGTGGCTTGAAACAATGCAGTCTGAGATTGACTCAATGCATGCGAACCAAGTTTGGACTCTTGTTAATCCTCCCGAAGGAATTGTTCTTATTGGGTGCAAATGGATATACAAGAGGAAACTTGGGCCTGATGGCAAGGTATTGACCTACAAGGCACGACTGGTCATGAAAGTTTACACTCAAAGGCAAGGTGTTGACTATGATGAAACCTTCTCGCCAGTCGCAATGTTCAAGTCAATTAGAATCTTGTTAGCCATAGCTGCATGGTACGACTATGAGATATGGCAAATGGATGTGAAAACTGTGTTCCTTAATGGAAACATTAAGGAAGAGATCTATATGACGCAGCCTGAGGGTTTCACATCTGTAGGAAGTGAGCATAAAGTATGCAAACTTCAGAGATCGATCTACGGTCTCAAACAAGCATCGAGAAGTTGGAACCCGAGATTCGATGAAACAATTAAGGAATTTGGTTTCATCAAGAATCCCGAGGAGCCATGCGTGTATAAGAAGGTAGTTAAGAATGCTGTGACATTCCTTGTGCTTTATGTTGATGACATTCTACTCATTGGGAATGATATAGGAATGTTGCAGTCAACTAAAGTGTGGTTGTCTAGTATATTCTTGATGAAGGATATGGGTGAAGCATCCTATATTCTTGGAATTCAGATCTATCGAGATAGATCGAAAAGGATGCTCAGACTCACCCAAGCTACCTATATCAACACCATACTTAAGCGGTTCTCTATGGAAGAGTCCAAGAGAGGACACCTACCAATATTCCACGAGGTCACTCTATCTAAGTCTATGTGTCCAAAGACTGATGAGGAGATAGAGAGTATGACACGTGTGCCATATGCATCGGCAATAGGTAGTATTATGTATGGCATGATCCAACTAGACCGGATGTCGCATATGCTCTGAGTGTCACGAGCCGCTACCAAGCCAACCCCGGCCAAATGCATTGGAAGGCCGTGAAAGATATTCTTAAGTACTTACGAAGGACTAAGAATATGTTCATGGTCTATGGGGGTGGTGAACTGAAATTGGAATGCTACACAGATTCTAGCTTCCAATGTGACGTGGATGATTCGAAGTCAACCTCTGGATTTGTATTCGTGCTCAATGGTGGTGCTGTCTCTTGGAAGAGTTCCAAGCAAGACACCATAGCGGATTCAACCACTGAGGCTGAGTACATCGCAACATCAGCTGCTGCAAAAGAGGCGGTTTGGATAAGGAATTTCGTCCAAGAGTTGGGCGTAATCCCTGAAGGAGTTGGTCCAGTCCCGGTGTACTGCGACAACACGGGTGCCGTTGTGCAAGCAAAGGAGCCTAGGTCTCACCAAAGATCCAAACATATACTGAGGAAATACCACATAATCCGGGATATTGTGGCTAGAGGTGACATAGCAGTCGAGAGTGTCGCCTCTGCAGACAACATTGCTGATCCATTTACGAAGCCCTTGCCAGGACCGTTGTTTGAAAAACATCGCGAAACAATGGGACTACGTCTGATGAGTAGTGGCTTTAGGGCAAGTGGGAGATTGTTAGAGTAGGTGCCCAACTAGCCAACTTGTGGCGTGTGGGTTTTATTGTCTCCTTGTATAACGATATTTATTTATGAAATTCATGTTTCTTTATGGCATTCTTTATTTTCATTAGGTTATAATGTTAACAATTGTGTTGGATAAAGACCTAGAATGCACCATAGTGTATGTTAGATGTGATAGTGGATACGATGGATATCATGAAATACATCTAATAGTCACTGTGAGATGTGAGTAGTGGATACGATGGATATCATGAAATACATTCAATAGTCACTGTGTATTCTAAACTCGTTCCTAGTCGATTGGGCCGTCAAAATGAGGATAAGGCCGCCCAAGCTTGAGACTAGCATCTGCGATGCGAAGTACCATGTTTCATTGGTGGAAACATTGTGATGTTCTGAGCATGCAGATGGATAGTGACCTGGTGACCTATCGAACTACCCTCGTTCAGACTTTCCAAGTGGTTACCATTTGTCGAGTGGATAAGTCCGAGGTCTTGGTTGTACTGATTAGTCCTCACTACTCGAAATGTCATTGAGACTCTACATGATAGGTGCCTCACTTTGACCCGTTTACCGACTCATTTGGGGTCATTAGGTGGCGGGATTGGGTGAGGTCTCGATGCATGTAGGAGTCGATGCTTCGTTGTCGAGGATTCACCGCTCGCTTTTATGCATGGATAACCTATGCTATCTGAGGATATAATAGTGTGATAAATCTCTGGCCAGAGTACTAAATGTGTTTTGGGTAAATGGGTTTACCTAGTAACACACGCGATGTCACTATTTGATCTCCGAGATGTATGCATAGTTATCAGATCTCTAGCGACTCTCGATATACCAATGGTCGTTGATCTGATCGGGATATAAGTGTTGAAAGGACCGTACTGTACACTAACCATGACCAACTGGTTCTTGCAGGCACTATCAGTGATACCTAGGGGATCATGGGACGATGTTGCTAGGCGCTTTACCATGATCCGATGGGTAAGTCTGAAATTGTGATTTCGGAGTCGCAATGGTTGTGAGCCCACGGCTAGCTTTATCCCTGAACCATTGAGGGTCACACAAGTACTGGCTTCACGATTCCCGCACGGAAACTGAGCTCAATGTGTTGAGAATAGGAGGAGGAATTTAGGGAGTGCGACTTCCTAAAAGTCGATAGGGGTCAAATTGCAATTTACCTAAAGTTTGGGCTAGTTTGACTATCCTTGAAACTTGAGGGGCTAAACTGCAATTTTGGACTAGGTTGTCTGAAAATTTGTTTTCCCATCATAATACTCAGTTTTGGAAACTGTGTAGATCGGTCCGATCAGATCATCGATCGGATTTATGATGAAGCCACGGTGATAGGAATGAACCGAATGTTCATATGGACCTGGGCCAGCCCCAGGCCCATTGGGTTGGTGCAAGCCCATGTATCACTTTTATATACATGAATTGGTCTAGGGCTACAACATAACAAAACTCTCATACCCTAGACCTAGCACTAGCCGCCCCCCTCTCCACTTCCACCTCACGGCCGCCGCTCGCCGCCTTGAGCCGCCGGCCGCCGGCAGCCGCCGTCCGTTTTCTTCGTGGTTGGACTTGTTCCGATCACGTCGACGAGGAGGTTCCGTTCATGACTAATTCGTCAGCTCTTCCAGTGCAGACTGACGAAGGAGTCATGGACCAGATTAGGAGATCTACCGCCGCCTACCGTTGAAGTGCCAGATTCCCTGTGAATCTGGTCGGAGCCAGGCGCCTAGACGCCAGCAAGGTATCTTCTTTAAAACATCCAATGTATGTTTTAATGCTTTGATTGTTATGTATTGACCGATTCCCGGTGCAAAATTTTAAACTTCCGCTGCACCCCGGGAAACGGGATCCGGATCCGCCGCTGCGCCAACAATGAATAAGGAATCAAATTTCTGGAATTTTGTTATCTGTTGAAGAAATGAACAGTAACTATCTATTGAAGAATGAACAGTAACTATCTGTTGAAGGAATGAACAAAATTATCAACAGGTATCGCTCGGAAAAAACAACGATTGCTGTCAACAGATATCACTTTCTGGGAAACGAAGGTTGCGGACGACAGATACCATTCTATGGAAATAAATTTGCTGTCAACAGGTATTACTCTATGGGAAACGAAGATTGCTGTCAGCAGTTAGAAACTGATAAACACCCACAAAAGCTGACAACAGCCAGACATAATCAACGCAACTGCTGAAATTCAGACTTAATCATATGAACGAACATGAAGAACAATGGTTTCCCTTATCTGAATAAATCATACTATTTCAAGAAATTTCTGGAATGATCGAATAAGCTACTTAGAACTTTAGAATTCTCACAAATATTCTGAATGAACATCATCAAACCATTTTCTAAAACATTTCTGGATCAACATACAGTAAAACACGTATCTTTCATAAAACAGAGCATGAACTTCTGGTTTTTCTGAAGAACAACCGTAGTTTTCTTCTATACTATGAAATTTCATATAAACATGAAACCAGAACTGAATATATGCTTTCAATGAGTGAGCAAGAAACAGAGTTTACTTTCCTGGATTCTGCATCACAACAACAGCTGAAAGTCCAGCAAATTTCTTACGCACATCTCGTCTTCTTTTAAAAACTTTGAAAGTATTTTTGTTCGGCTTCTTCAGAGAGAGAGCACCGTTTCAAAGTAATTTGATTTGAAAGTAATGATGCATGAAGTAGCTTATCATCCTATTTATATGATTTAAAATTCCTAAGGAAGGAAAACACGTTTAACCAATATGAAACAAAAATCTTAAAAGCGCACTCTGTTTGAAAATAAAATGATGCATATGGAAACCGAACAAATTTTAGTTAAAACAAAGAATTCGTTTGCTTGCAAAAATCGACTAGACACCTGCTGAAATTGTATTCCTAATATCTGAATATCAACCCAAAACATAATGAAGGCTGATAAATGCGTAAACATGGAAATCTGAAATTTAGCTTCTAAACAAAGAAAGCCAAACAATATTTGATACTTGAAACTCAACTGAAATAAGAGTTGAATAACATAACAAAGTAGTCCTTTAAATCTCATAACTTACTAATTTTGGACTATAGAAATGTCTGGGCGTTACAAAATGTGCATGCTATTCAACCTGTAGAATTTTTCGAATTCTCTTCTACGTACAAGAACATTTACATCAACTTTTCTTGTTTGTTTGATAAATTCTCAAATCAGAAATTAAATATAATATGGCGGATTAGCTCGCAAGCCCGCCAACCAGAGGTGGGGCGGGGCGGGCCCAGGTTTTAGGAACCCGCCAGATTGGCGGGCCAGCGCGCCCCGCCCCGTTTGAAGGCGGGCCACGGCTGGGCGGGGTGGGGCGGGGCGGGGCGGGCCGGGCCCTTTTGAGAGTACTAATTATATTTCTGTCAAAAGGATTTTAAAATATTTGAAAGGCACTTTCAATGTGGGTCTTTGGTATCCCAAAGACTCAGGCTTTCAACTAATCGGTTATAGCAATGCAGGCTACGCAGGATGTAGGATTGATCGTAGAAGCACAAGTGGGACTTGTCAATTTTTAGGGGATCGACTGATTTCCTGGTTCAGTAAGAAGCAGACGTCCATTGCAACGTCCACAGCTGAAGCGGAGTACCTAGCAGCTGGCAGCTGTTGTGCTCAAATACTATAGATTCAACATCAGCTGAAGGACTATGGCATTGATGCTTCTGAAGTGCCCATTCTCTGTGACAACACCAGTGCCATCGTGATCACCCAAAATCCAGTACTGCATTCAAGAACAAAGCACATAGGCATCAGGCATCATTTTATAAGGGACCACGTGCTAAAGAAAGACGTCCGGCTGGAGTATGTGTCGACTGAGCAGCAAGTAGCTGACATCTTCACAAAGCCTCTACCAGACGCTAAGTTTTCTTATTTTAGAAACATATTAGGTCTCTTAGAATTGCCTTGAAACAATCTGTGCGCTAACAATTTGCAGGTTGACAGCTGTTGCGTAACTCAGCTGCAAGTCTTTTGTTCACGGGGAACGCAAAGACATTCAGCTGAGGCAAGAATATTGCATTGGATAAGATCTTAATCGTAGGGGGAACCAGGATCTGAATTGTTAAGCACTGAGTCGGCTGAATATGTGGGATCTGGATACACTCAGATGTCACATATACATAGCTGATGCTTATCTGTGATCAGATCCTTCTCTACCCTCAGCGATATATTAAAATCAGCCGTGACGTTATACAATATTGGCGCCAACTAGTTATTTACCTTTTCACCCTCGTGGTTAAAATTTGAAATCATTTTAAAATACTTTTCCTATTTCGCAATTTTGTTAAAATCATTTCAAAATCTTTTCAAAATATTGTACGCGCCGTCGGATGAATGACATGTGGTTGTCATCATGCGAAACATCACGTCCAAATTTTCTCTCTACTTCACCGATTAACATTACATAGTTATTTACAGTGATTTCTTTCTCTTTTTCACTTACCTTGAGCATTGTATTCTAATGTACTCTTGTGTTCATTTTCTTCGAGCGTTCTTTTGCAGAAAACTTTCAGCCGTTCTCGTACTCTATCAACTATCAGGAATGGCATCCTCTTTGTTCACCAACACCTTACACATCTCGTTCGACTCTGTTCTCACAATGGACCATGAGGGTATGGTCGCTATGTTTGAAGCACTTGTGGCAACTGGTCTGAAGGACTTTCTGGGATGTCCGGTAGTTATTTATGAGGATGAGTTGATTGAATTCTTTCAAAATGGGTCTGTCATGGATGGAATGGTAGTGAGTACTGTAAATGGGAAGACCGTGGAGATTTCCGAAGAACTGAGATAAGAGACGGCGTAATGTAAAACAGAGAATGTGAAACGGTGAGAGAATGTGGACATGACGTTCCGCATGATGAAAACACGTGTCAATCATCCGTTGGCGCGATTGTAGTTTGAAAAGATTTTGACAAAAGTGTGAAATGATTTTGAAAAGATTTTAAAAGGATTTTAAAAATATTTGAAATATTAACCGCGAGGGTGAGAAAGTAAAAGAGATAGCTCAAGTACTTAACACGTCACAACCTTAGGATTTGTTTTGATGTGCCAGCAGGGGTATTACGGGATCTGATCATGGATAAGAATCAACTGTGTATACATGAGATCTGAGTGTATCCAGATCTCCTATATTCAGTTGACTCAGCACTTATTAATTCAGATCTCTCGTTCCCCCTGAATCTGAGGTTCTCCCAAGCCTGATATTTTATCAAACCTGAATTCCACGATGTTCCCCCTGAACAGTAGACTCAGATTCGATAAAAAAACAGAAGCTTTTCAACCTGCAAATTGTTAGCGCACAGACAATCAAGGCAGTTCTAAGAGACCCAATATATTTCTAAAATAAGAAAACTTAGCGTCTGGTAGAGTCTTTGTGACCTGACGTCCTTCTTGAGTACATGATATCTTATGAAATGATGCCTGATGTCGATGTGCTTCGTTCTAGAATGCAGTATTGGATTTTGAGTAATCGCGATGGCACTGGTATTGTCATAGAGATAGGCGCTTCAGAAGCATCAATGCCATAGTTCTTAAGCTGGTGTTGAATCCACAAGATCTGAGCACAGTAGCTTCCAGTCGCTAAGTACTCTGATTCAGCTGTGGACGTTGCAATAGAAGTCTGCTTCTTACTAAACCAGGAAATCAAGCGATCTCCCAAGAATTGACAAGTACCACTGGTGCTTTTACGATCAACTCTACATACTTCGTAGTATGCATCACTGTAATCGATTAGTTGAAAGCTTGAGTCTTTGGGATACCAAAGATCCACATTGGAAGTTCCTTTTAAATATTTCAAGATCCGTTTTATAGCAATATAATGTGATTTCTTTGGATCCGCTTGAAATCTAGCACACATACAGACAGCAAACATGATGTCTGGTCTGCTAGCAGTCAAGTAAAGCAGGGAGCCTATTATACCACGATATAGAGATACCTCAATGGCAGATCCAGCTTCGTCTTTATCTAGCTTGATTGAGGAGCTCATTGGGTCGCAGCTGCTGAACAGTTGTCCATGCCAAATTTCTTCAGCAGTTCTTTCGTATACTTGGCTTGGTTAATGAAAATTCCATTTTCCAGCTGTCTAACTTGTAATCCCAGAAAGAACGTTAGCTCGCCCATCATGCTCATCTCAAATTTGTCCTGCATCAACTTATAGAATTTATGGCATAGCTTGGGGTTAGTTGACCCAAATATAATGTCATCAACATAAATCTGCACTAACAGGACATGATCAGATTTCACAAATTTAAATACTTTCTTATCAACAGTGCCTATTGTGAAATCATGCTCGATAAGGAATTTAGATAGTGTATCATACCAAGCTTTGGGTGCTTGCTTCAACCCATATAGAGCTTTATCCAATTTATAAACATAATCTGGATATGTATGATTTACGAAGCCAGGAGGTTGTGCAACATACACTTCCTCAGTTAGGATGCCATTAAGAAATGCGCTCTTAACATCCATTTGAAAAACTTTAAAATCTTTAAAAGCAGCATATGCTAAGAACATGAGAATGGATTCTAATCGGGCTACAGGAGCAAAGGTTTCATCAAAATCTATTCCTTCCATTTGCCTAAGGCCCTGAGCGACTAGTCTAGCTTTGTTTCTTGTTGCTATTCCATCTTTATTCAGTTTGTTCCTAAAGACCCATCTAGTTCCTATCACTGAATGATTAGAAGGTCTAGGTACAAGTTGCCAAACATTATTTCGCTTGAACTGATTAAGTTATTCTTGCATTGCATCTACCCAGCTTGGGTCTGCTAAGGCTTCATCTATTTGTTTTGGTTCTATATGTGAGATGAATGCTGAATCAAAATGATCATGCATAAGCTGGCTTCGTGTGCGAACAGGAGATTCGATGTTAACTATGACCTGCTCGAGTGGATGATTTCTATTCCACCGGAGATCAAGTTCAATTGGGTTTGCTTCCTGTTCTGCTTGGATGTCTTGCTGGATAGCCACATCTCGGTTGTTTGATGTCAATTGATAAGGTCTTTGTTCCAGATTTGAACCAGATGTTGGGTGAGAGGTGCTCGTATTTTGTGCATCAGATGTTGATCGTTGTGTGGCGAGATCTGTTTGTGCAACATCTATTTGAAAAACATCTTGAGCATTCGTGCTTCGGCTCCAGCAGCAAGCACGCTTGGAGAGATCTGATCCTGTGTTGAGTGCTCGTATTTTGTGCATCAGATGTTGATCGTTGTGTGGCGAGATCTGTTTGTGCAACATCTATTTGAAAAACATCTTGAGCATTCGTGCTTCGGCTCCAGCAGCAAGCACGCTTGGAGAGATCTGATCCTGTGTTGAGTCAACGTTAGTTACATCGATGACTACTGGATTATCTGTCAGATCTTGTTGAGCATTGTCATGCGGTGTGTCCAGCACTGGTTGTATCTCTGCTGAGTATCTTTGTTATGCCACATCATCATCTGAGTCATAAATGCTGGATGATTCTAGACGTGTGCATAAATCATTGAGGCTCGCAGCTGAGTTGGATTTAAAGCTTGTCTCATCAAAGACAACGTGTGCTGGTTCTTCAACAGTTAGACTCAGATTGTTGAAAACTCGATAAGCTTTGCTCACTGCTGAGTAGCTAGGAAGATACCTGCATCAGATTGTGCATCAAAAGCTGTTAGGTGCTTCTTACCATTATTATGAATGAAACATTTGCACCCAAACACCCTGAAATATGATATGTCAGGTTTCTAGCCACTCCAGATCTCATAAGGGGTTTTATCGTGCAGTTTGTTAATCATAGATCTGTTATGAGTGTAGCAAGCTGTAATAACTGCTTCTGCCCAAAATTTTTGTGAAATACCGGAGTAAGAAATCATGGATCTTGCAGCTTCTTTTAAAGTGCGATTTCTCCTCTCAGCTAGCCCGTTTTGCTGAGGAGTTCTAGCTGCAGAAAGCTCATGCTTTATCCCTATGTCATCTAAGAAGATAATTTTTGATTTAAAAACTCGGTACCACGATTACTTCTTATCCCAAAATCTGTCATTTGCAAACATTTTAAAAGCCGATTGAGCTGGTCAGCGGTATCAGATTTTGCTTTTAAAAACAACACCTAAGTAAATTTTGTAAAATCTTCAACAACGACTAGAGTGTAGTTCGTTCCCCCTAAGCTAGTTACGGGAATAGGACCAAAGAGATCCATATGTAAAAGCTCTAAGCTTCGGGAAGAACGTTTACCGCCTTTATTTTTAAACGTAGAACGGATTTTTTTACCAAGCTGACATGCGGCACAGATCTTGTCCTTAGAAAAATTGATTTTAGGCATACCAGAAACCAGTTCATGCTGACTCAATTTGGAAAGCGTTTTAAAGTTTAGATGATTCATTCGCTGATGCCACAACAAGATCTTGGAAGAGTTAGCTGCAAGGCACATCTGTTCAGATCCCATTGGTTCTGATCAATTGATAATGTAGGTATTCCTCGATCTTTTACCTGTCGGCATACAATGGCGGATCCGGATCCCGTTTCCCGGGGGCACGGTGGAAGTTAAAAGTTGCCCCGAGAAACGTTCAATACATTAAAAACAATCAATAAACATTCATAGGGCATTTATCGAATTGCTACCTTGCTGGCGTCTAGGCGCCTGGCTCCGACCAGTTTCGCGAGGAAATCGGCACTTCAAACGGTAGGCGGCGGTAGATCGTCAATCAGGTCCATGACTGGAAACAATCTTCCTTCATCAATCTGCACTAGAAGATCTGACGGATTTTAGCATGAAAGGACTCTCCTCGTCGCGGTGATCGAAACAAGTCCGATCACGCGAAAAACCGGGCGACGACGGCGGCGGCAGGCGGCGATGGGCGGTCGGCGGCGGCGTGAGGCGTGTGGGAGAGGGTGGGCGGCTATGAAAGCTAGGTTGTATCTTGTGTATGTGTCTCATGGTAGCCCTAGGTCTAATTAAATAAGTGATGGGCTTGAGCCGGCCAAATGGACCTGGGGCGGGCCCAGTCCAATATATGAACATTCGGTGCAACCGCATCACCGTGGCTTCATCTTAACTCCGATCGACGATCAGATCGGACCGATCGACTCAGTTTCCAAAACTGACTATTATGATGCCAAAACAATTTTTCAGACCACCTAGACCAAAGTGGGCCCACAACCATTGTGGCTCCGAAATCACAATTTCGGACTTGCCCAACGGATCATGGTAAAGCACCTAGCAACATCGCGCCATGATCCCCTAGGTATCACTGATAGTTCCTGCAAGAACCAGTTGGTAGTGGTTAGCGTATAGTACGGTACTTTCAACACATATATCCCGATCAGATCAACGACCATTGGTAAATCGAGAGTCGCTAGAGATCCGATAGCTATGCATACATCTTGGAGATCGAATAGTGACATCGCGAGTGTTACTAGGCAAACCCATTTACCTAAAACACATCCAGTACTCTGGCCAGAGATTTATACACTATTATCCCCTCAGATAGCAATGGATATCCACGCATGAAAGCGATCGGTGAATCCTCGACAACGAAGCATCGACTCCTATATGCATCAGGACCTCACCCAATCCCGCCGCCTAATGACCCCAAGTGAGTCGGAAAACGGGTCAAAGTGAGGCGCCTATCATGTAGAGTCTCAATGACGTTTCGAGTAGTGAGGACTAATCAGTACAACCAAGACCTCAGACTTTTCCACTCGACAAATGGTAACCACTTGGAAAATCCGAACGAGGGTAGTTCGATAGATCACCAGGTCACTATCCATCTGCATGCTCAGAACATCACAATGTTCCCTACCAATTAAAAATGGTACTTTGCATCGCAGATGCTAGTCTCAAGCTCGGGCGGCCTAATCCTCATTTTGACGGCCCAATTGACTAGGAACGAATTCAGAATGCACAGTGACTATTAGATGTGTTTCATGATAGCCATCATATCCACTATCACATCTAACATACACTATGGTGCATTCTAGGTCTTTATCCAACGCAATTGTTAACATTATATAACATAATGAAAATAAAGAATGCCATAAATAAATGCGTATTTCATAAATAAAGATTGTCATATACAAGAGTCTATAAAACTCACACGCCACAAGTTGGCTAGTTGGGCATCTACTCTAACAATCTCCCACTTTCCCTATAGCCAACTACTCATCAAGCTCAGTCCCATTGTTTCGCGATGTTTTTCAAACAACGGTCCTGGCAAGGGCTTCGTAAGTGGATCAGCAATGTTGTCCGTAGAGGCGACTGTCTCAACTGCTATGTCACCTCTAGCCACAATATCCCGGATTATGTAGTATTTCCTCAGTATATGTTTGGATCTTTGGTGAGACCTAGGCTCCTTTGCTTGCGCAACGGCACCCGTGTTATCGCAGTACACCGGGACTGGACCAACGACTCTCTCAACTGCTATGTCACCTCTAGCCACAATATCCCGGATTATGTAGTATTTCCTCAGTATATGTTTGGATCTTTGGTGAGACCTAGGCTCCTTTGCTTGCGCAACGGCACCCGTGTTATCGCAGTACACCGGGACTGGACCAACTCCATCAGGGATGACGCCCAACTCTTGGACAAAATTCCTTATCCAAACCGCCTCCTTAGCAGCAGCTGATGCTGCAATGTACTCAGCCTCAGTGGTTGAATCCGCGATGGTGTCTTGCTTGGAACTCTTCCAAGAGACAGCACCACCATTGAGCATGAATACAAATCCAGAGGTAGACTTCGAATCATCCACGTCACATTGGAAGCTAGAATCAGTGTAGCCTTCCAATTACAGTTCACCACCCCCATAGACCATGAACATATTCTTAGTCCTTCGCAAGTACTTAAGAATATCCTTCACAGCCTTCCAATGCAATTGGCCGGGGTTGGTCTGGTAGCGGCTCGTGACACTCAGAGCATATGCGACATCCGGTCTAGTTGAGATCATGCCATACATAATACTACCTATCGCCGAGGCATATTGCACACGTGCCATACTCTTTATCTCCTCATGAGTCTTTGGACACATAGACTTAGATAGAGTGACCCCGTGGCTCATAGGTAGGTGTCCTCTCTTGGACTCTTCCATATAGAACCTCTTAAGTATGGTATCGATGTACGTAGCTTGGGTGAGTCCGAGCATCCATTTCGATCTATCCCGATAGATCTGTATTCCAAGAATATAGGATGCTTCACCCATGTCCTTCATCGAAAATCTACTAGACAACCAGACTTTAGTTGACTGCAGCATTCCTACATCATTCCCAATGAGTAGAATATCATCAACATAAAGTACGAGAAATGTCACAGCGCTTTTAACTACCTTCTTATATGCACATGGCTCCTCGGGATTCTTGATGAAACCAAATTCCTTAATTGTTTCATCGAATCTCAGGTTCCAACTCCTCGATGCTTGTTTGAGACCGTAGATCGATCTCTGAAGTTTTCATACCTTATGCTCACTTCCTACAGATGTGAAACCCTCAGGCTACGTCATATAGATCTCTTCCTTAATGTTTCCATTAAGGAACGCAGTTTTCACATCCATTTGCCATATCTCATAGTCGTACCATACGGCTATGGCTAGTAAGATTCTTATCGACTTGAACATTGCGATCGGTGAGAAGGTTTCATCATAGTCAACACCTTGCCTTTGAGTGTAACCTTTCACGACCATTCGTGCCTTGTAGGTCAGTACCTTACCATCAGGCCCAAGTTTCCTCTTGTATATCCATTTACACCCAATATGAACAATTCCTTCGGGAGGATTAACAAGAGTCCAAACTTGGTTCGCATGCATTGAGTCAAACTCAGACTGCATTGCTTCAAGCCACAAATTAGAATCAGCATCGGAAATTTCCTCCTTGAAAGTCCTTGGATCACATCCAACAACTTTATCACTTGGATCATCTTCAAGAAGGAAACCATATCTTTCAGGAGCCCTAGGAACCCTTTCGTATCTCCTAGGTGCGACCATTTCTGGCACTGGCTCTGGAGTCACAGGAGATTCACTCGGTACTTCAGTTGGTTCTCGAACCTCTTCGAGTTCTACACTTTTGTTTCGTTGGGATAGTAGAAGTAGTATCCAATGGAATTCTTTGGATACCCAATGAAGTAGCATAAGATGGATCTCGTATCCAGCTTATCTCCCACTGTCTGCTTCACGTAAGCAGGACATCCACAAATCCTCATGTATGAGTATTTGGGTGGTTTGACCATCCACATCTCATATGGAGTCTTATCCACTGCCTTGGTGTGGACATTGTTCAACAACATTACCACCGTTTCGAGCGCATAGCCCCAAAACGAGGTAGGAAGCTCAGTGAAGCTCATCATAGATCGAACCATGTCCATCAAGGTTCGATTACGATGCTCCGCTACACCATTGAGCTGTGGTGTGGCCGTAGGGGTCCACTGCGAGAGAATCCCATTCTCTTTAAGATAGTCTTGAAATTCAGCACTTAAGTATTCACCACCTCGATCGGATCGAAGTTCTTTAATACTCTTGCCTAGCTGATTTTCTACTTCGGCCTTGAATTCTTTGAACCTTTCAAAGGATTCAGACTTGTGCTTCATTAAGTACAAGTACCCATACCTAGAGTGATCGTCGGTAAAGGTGATGAAGTATGTGTGACCATGTTTAGTACCAATACTAAGCGGACCACACACATCAGTATGGATCAAATCCAATAGGCCTTGGGCACGTTCAGGCTTACCCTTGGTTGTTTAGTAATCTTTCGCTTGAGACAAGATTCACAAGTCGGTAGGGAGTTAATGTCTGACAGATCAAACATGTCACTCCTAACTAACTTGTTCATCCTACTTAGAAAAATATGACCTAGCCTAACGTGCCAAAGTTGTGCTGGGTTTAAGCTATCGTATTTCCTTTTAATTGTTGTTGTATGTGTTTCCACATCGCGAGTTGGAACTGGTTTTAATTTTAAGGTGTACAGATCGTTTTCACGTTCCCCAATACCAATCAAACAGTCATTCTTGTAAATATTGCAAATCGAATTAGCAAACATACAAGAATATCCATCACTATCAAGCATAGAAATAGAAATAATGTTCTTTATTAATTCGGGAACAAATAAAACATCATTCAATAACAACTTAAAATTTGACGATAGAAATAAATAAACATCTCCTATAGCTACTGCAGCAACTCTTGCTCCATTGCCCAGCCTCAAGTTGGTCTCACCCTCTCTAAGACGTCGGCTTCTTGTCATCACCTGCAAATCATTGTAGATATGAGATCCACATCCGGTATCAAGTACCCAAGAATTCGAATTAAGAGATATATTTATTTCGATATAGAACATACCTTTTGCAGTTCGAAACTGCTCGAGGTACTCCTTGCAGTTCCTCCTCCAGTGCCCAGGCTTGTGGCAGTGGTGGCAAACATCCTCGGACTTGTTTGGCTTGGAAGCCTTTGCCTTTGGCTTCTTAGTGGGCTTTTCTTCCTTCGTAGGGGTCAGAACGCTTCTTACAGCCTCAACGTTGGTCTCACCCTCTCTAAGACGTCGGCTTCTTGTCATCACCTGCAAATCATTGTAGATATGAGATCCACATCCGGTATCAAGTACCCAAGAATTCGAATTAAGAGATATATTTATTTCGATATAGAACATACCTTTTGCAGTTCGAAACTGCTCGAGGTACTCCTTGCAGTTCCTCCTCCAGTGCCCAGGCTTGTGGCAGTGGTGGCAAACATCCTCGGACTTGTTTGGCTTGGAAGCCTTTGCCTTTGGCTTCTTAGTGGGCTTTTCTTCCTTCGTAGGGGCAGAACGCTTCTTACCCTTGCGTCTGGGCCCCTTATTCGCAGAGGAAGAAGAGCCCATAAGGAGGACGGGCTTGTCCTTCTTTATGGTTCCCTCAAACACGACCAGCATGTTAACCACCTCTTCGAGGGTGGCTGCCAGCTTGTTCATGTTGAAGTTGACCACAAAGGGGTCGAATGCAGCGGGTAGTGAGAGGAGAAGCACATCCACAGACAGCTCGTGTGGAAGTGTGATATCAAGGCCCGCCAACTTTTCAACGAGCCCAATCATACGAACCCCATGCTTGCGGACCGAAGTCCCATCACGCATGCGGCTCGTCATAAGCTCCTTGACAGCGGTGAACCTCTCATGTCGAGAGTTCTCCCCATACAGTTCCTTGAGATGAAAAAGTATGTCAGCAGCATACTTCGTCTTCTCCAAGCGCCGTTGCATTTCGTTGGACATCGATGCCATCACATAGCATCGAGTTTTAAACTCGTCGTCCCACCATTATTGAAGCGTAATCAGCTCCTCAGGGCTGATATCGGCAGGGGCTTCCTTCGGAGGGCTCTTCTCTATCGTATAGAGAAGTTTCTCCGAAGCCAACACAATGTTGAGGTTTCGAAGCCAGTCTTGGTAGTTCAGACAGGTGAACTTGTTGCTATCCAGTATAGCAGCGAGTGGGTTTTTGATCGAAGACATTATAAATGCAGTTATACTGAAAAGAAAAACAGACATGCATTACTAACTATATATGAGAAACGCTAAGACATAAAACAAGGTCATTTAGTTTTATGAATTACCCTCCCACTATTTTAACGATTTCACCACCCTCTAATGAAATCGGGAAAGCAAGTTTCCTTAGAGGGTACACAGAGCCCAATCAAGCGATCATGATCCCGAATAATATCAGCCAACCATGACCCTTAAAAGGTAGTGTTCAATTGCAACCGGTGCAACCTCCATGTATTTTACCTCACGTCCAGTAAGGGCCCAATAATATGACGCCGATTACTATCACGTGTCAAGATGACCCATCAATGTTGAGTCGTGAAGGACGGTCCCCTTAACGTCCCCAATAATATGAGCCAACATTAAAGGGAGTTCCAACCGACTCACAACAATTGTCAATGACGTGTACAGCTTTCCGGCATACATAACCCCCTCATTAATATGAGCCGGGCCATGTATGCGGGTAGCATCGGCGTACATCCATTGTTGATGGAAGGTAGGGATAATTTAAACATATTTAAATTCCCTTAGTTTATCGAATAAACTTTTAATCTTGATATTAGTTTTAAATCGTATTTAAAACGAGGGATTTTATTTTTGAAAATTTGGTCTCATGCAATTTTAAATCATAATTTAAAACATGCGGATTCAACTAACATATATCAAATATATATAACTTTGGGATGATCGATCGCGAGAGCTATGCAGTCCGTGGTTGCCAATCATGGACCTGGGTCCAGTCCTAGGTGAAATGCAATATGCAATGCAATCCTATTACAATTGCTTCCGGTTTTACAGATCTTCGGTCTTCAATATCTTTGATCGTCATGTCCACCGTCTTCACATTGTCCTCCCACTAAATCTAGTAATTTACATTTAAATTTCCATGACAAGTAAGGGATACAAATTTGTAGGGGTGGGAACGGGCCACAAATAGACCCACTTTATGATGTCAACAATATATTACAACCGAAATCGCAAAACCTAAATCATACACCTAACACGTTGGAAACGGCTCTCGATCATCCCAAACATGCAATTAATCTAATTAATATGCATAAATTTAAATAATCAAATTATTTACCCACAAAATCATATTTTAATTACAAAATCGCATTTTATAATAAAATCGCATTTTGTCGATTTCAAAATCGACCAAAATCGGCCCAATATCGTTGGCCCAAACACCCCTCGGGTCGTCAGGGACAGGCCCGAAAATCCAAGGAGTCGAAAAACAGCGTCGCAACACCGCCTCGGGTACGCTGGCGTGCGGCCGCTACAGTACCTGTGTTTGGCCGCTACAGTACCTGCGTTCGGCCGCTACAGTCCCTGCGTTCGGCCACTACAGTGCCTGCGTGCGGCCGCTACAGTGCCGGCGTGCGGCCGCTACAGTACCCCCTTGCGGCCGCTACAGTACCCCCGTGCGGCTGCTACAGTACGCGCGACCAAAAAGTTTTTTTTTGGTTTTGATTTTTGAAAAATCGAAATCTGATGCAATAAGGCACAAACATGTATTGAAGGATCCGAGCCTTGGCTCTGATACCACTGTCGGCATACAATGGCGGATCCGGATCCCGTTTCTCGAGGGTGCAGCGGAAGTTAAAAGTTGCCCCGAGAAACGTTCAATACATTAAAAACAATCAATAAACATTCATAGGGCATTTGTCGAATTGCTACCTTGCTGGCGTCTAGGCGCCTGGCTCCGACCAGTTTCACGAGAAAACCAGCACTTCAAACGGTAGGCGGCGGTAGATCGTCAATCAGGTCCATGATCGGAAACAATCCTCCTTCGTCAATCTGCACTAGAAGATCTGACAGATTTTAGCACGATCGGACTCTCCTCATCGCGGTGATCGAAAAAAGTCCGATCCAGCGAAAAACCGGGCGACGGCGGCGGGGGCCGGCGGCGATGGGTGGTCGGCGGCGGCGTGGGCGTGTGAGAGAGGGTGGGCGGCTATGAGAGCTAGGTTGTATCTTGTGTATGTGTCTCATGGTAGCCCTAGGGCTAATTAAATAAGTGATGGGCTTGAACCGGCCCAATGGACCTGGGGCGGGCCCAGTCCAATATATGAACATTCGGTTCAACCGCATCACCGTGGCTTCATCATAACTCCGATCGACGATCAGATCGGACCGATCGACTAAGTTTCCAAAACAGACTATTATGATGCGAAAACAATTTTTCAGACCACCTAGACCAAAATGACAGTTATGCCCCTCAACTTTGGGAAATCGCAATTTGACCCCTGTTGACTTTTAGGAAGTCGCACTCCCTAAAAT
>KV005118.1:23850-43960 GCA_001598015.1 Dorcoceras hygrometricum
TGGGCCCACAACCATTGTGGCTCCGAAATCACAATTTCGGACTTGCCCAACGGATCATGGTAAAGCGCCTAGCAACATCGCGCCATGATCCCCTAGGTATCACTGATAGTGCCTGCAAGAACCAGTTGGTCGTGGTTAGCATACAGTATGGTCCTTTCAACACATATATCCCGATCAGATCAACGACCATTGATAAATCGAGAGTCGCTAGAGATCCGATAGCTATGCATACATCTTGGAGATCGAATAGTGACATCGCGAGTGTTACTAGGCAAACCCATTTACCTAAAACACATACAGTACTCTGGCCAGAGATTTTTACACTATTATCCCCTCAGATAGCATAGGATATCCACGCATGAAAGCGAGCGGTGAATCCTCGACAACGAAGCATCGACTCCTACATGCATCGGGACCTCACCCAATCCCGCCGCCTAATGACCCCGGCAAACGGGTCAAAGTGAGGCGCCTATCATGTAGAGTCTCAATGACGTTTCGAGTAGTGAGGACTAATCAGTACAATCAAGACCTCGGACTTTTCCACTCGACAAATGGTAACCACTTGGAAAATCCAAACGAGGGTAGTTCGATAGATCACCAGGTCACTATCCATCTGCATGCTCAGAACATCACAATGTTCCCTACCAATGAAACATGGTACTTCGCATCGCAGATGCTAGTCTCAAGCTCGGGCGGCCTTATCCTCATTTCGACGGCCCAATCGACTAAGAACGAATTCAGAATGCACAGTGACTATTAGATGTGTTTCATGATAGCCATCATATCCACTAACACATCTAACATACACTATGGTGCATTCTAGATCTTTATCCAACGCAATTGTTAACATTATATAACATAATGAAAATAAAGAATGCCGTAAATATATGCGTATTTCATAAATAGAGATTGTCATATACAAGAGTCTATAAAACCCACACGCCACAAGTTGGCTAGTTGAGCATCTACTCTAACATTACCTACCAATATAGTCAGTCCTTCTGGACTCTGAACTGTGCATGTGTGCTGTTGAAAGTTAACTATGTAACCTTTGTCACATAGCTGACTTATGCTAATCAAATTATAGTGCAAATTATCAACAACTAAAACATCAGATATTGAAATGTTACCGTGGGTAAGCTTACCTTAACCACAGTGTTACCATGTGAGTTATCACCAAAAACTATCTTTGCTCCTTTGTGTGGAGTAACATCTGATAGCAGCTTTGGATTCTCTGTCATGTGTCTTGCACACCCACTATCAAGGTACCAAATGATTGACTCATCTCCAGCTTTGTACCTGTTATCCTGCAATCATAAAACAGATTTTGGTACCCAATTTTACTTGGGTCCAGATCGGATTACCCCTTTCGGGACCCATACTTGAATTACCTTAACATTTTTCCCAGTATGATAGTCCATAAGGGTCTGTGCAGAAATATTGTGAGATCTGTTGAGTGTTGGTTTGATATTTTGACCATTCAGATCTCTACGGGGCTGAGCCTTTCTCCATTCAGACTTGACCTTCTTAGAGACACGTCTTTGTTGGTTCTGAACAAATGACTTGGATCCAGCTTTTGCCTTTTCCTTGTCAAGTCTGTTCTTTAGCCAACCATACTTGGAGCTATCGGGTCTGTCATAGCCAATACCAGCTTTTCCTTTTTGATTCAGCTGCCCTGAGATCTGATCATTATACCTCACCGACTCACAGCTGTCAGATATCACACTGGATTTGACAAAGCTCATCTTTTTGAACTTGTCATATACCAGATATGACTAAGTACTGGTTTCTCCAGCGCTGCTTTCACCAGCATTGAAACCTAAGCCAGTTCTATCATTCGCTGGCTTCTGAATTTCACACAGCTTATCTAGAGAAACAGAAGACTGGGTCTAGGAACTCATTATCAGATTTAACTTTTCAATTTCAGACGCGAGCTCATTGGATCTTATCCTCAAAGATTCATTCTCAGTCTTCAGCTTACTCAACTCAATTTGTAAACTATCAATTTTAACAAGTTGAACAGATCTTGGTTCCACTGAACTATTTTTCAAATCTACGTTTTCAGCTTTGACTTCCTCAAATGTCTGAGAAAGCTTACGGTACTCTTGGACCATTTCATTTAGTGCAGTGATCAGGTCCTCCCGTGTAAATTAAGTATTTGAGAAATCGAATACTTCATCATCTGAAGATTGGTTAGCCCTTAGATAGTGAACCTCCTCCTGTTCATTGTGGCTTGAAGAAGAGCTGCTTGATGAGGAATAGGAATCTGAGTCCGCCCAGGTTTTGTTGCTCTCCTCAGCAACCAGCACTTTGCGATCGTTCTTTCTGCTGGGCCTCTTATCAGACCTTGTCCTCATTCTTCTTTCTTTGGATCTTTCCTTTGATCTTTCGTCTTTCTTCTCATCTTTTTTGGGTCTGTCCTCCTTCTTTGGCCTGTTACAATTAGCTGCAAAATGATCTAGACGACCACAGTTGAAACAGTTCATATCAGTAGATAAATTTTCAGATTTGTTATAATTATTATAAAAGAAAAAAGGGTTGTAGGATTTTCTCATGAATTTCCCAAACTTCTTAACGAAGAGGGACATGGCATCGTTGCTGAGTTGTTCTGCAGATTTGATCGCGCTTGGAGAGCATTGTTCAGATGTTGTTGCCGCTAATGCTTTGGTTGGTTGGGATGTTGAGGGTCCAGCTTCAGATCTTGTCTCTAGCTCAAACTCATATGCTTTTAGATTCGCGAACAGATCATGGATTTGTTATAATTATTATAAAAGAAAAAAGGGTTGTAGGATTTTCTCATGAATTTCCCAAACTTCTTAACGAAGAGGGACATGGCATCGTTGCTGAGTTGTTCTGCAGATTTGATCGCGCTTGGAGAGCATTGTTCAGATGTTGTTGCCGCTAATGCTTTGGTTGGTTGGGATGTTGAGGGTCCAGCTTCAGATCTTGTCTCTAGCTCAAACTCATATGCTTTTAGATTCGCGAACAGATCATGAATCTCCAACTTGTTCAGATCTTTGGATTCCCGCATCGCCATGGTCTTAACATCCCACTCCCTGGTTAAAGCTCTCATCACTTTCAGTGCAAACTCCCTGTTGTTGTATTCTTTTCCCAGACTGGTTAGCTCAATCACCATAGCACTAAAACTCTCATCAAACTATGCCATGGTTTCTCCATCTTTCATCTTTATGGACTCATATTTTTGCTGGGCCACTGTAATCTTGTTCTCCTTTGTCTCATCATTGCCCTCACAAATTTGAGTCAGCTTCTCCTAGATTTCCTTTGCTGTGGCACAGGTTTTAATTTTGCTGAACATATTTTTATCCAGCATCTTGTATAGAATATCCCTGGCCACATTTTCCATATTCGCCTTCTTTTTCTCCTCATTGGTATACTCATGTCTCCTCTTTTCTACATACTCAGGTGCACCATCAGATGTCGTGAATGCTATGTTGATCTTCATTATTTTCATTGGACCATCAGTGATGACTGACCACATATCATCGTCTTGAGCAGCTAAGTGCGCTTGCATTCTAATCTTCCAGTCATCATAGTCCTCCTTAGAAAACATAGGAATCTTGTTGTGAGAGGTAGACATATTGAAATATGTAAATAACGAATAACAAACTGTTCAATACTGAGATAGCGCAGGCTCTGATGGATGGGATCAATATGGATCGAAAATATCCTTAGGAGTTCAGAAGGGGGGGTTGAATGAACTACTTATATTTAAAATTTTCGAAACCTTAAAAATAGTTTTTACAAGCGCCTCGATTTACTTAAATCTGTGTTACCAGATTTAAGGTATCTCAGTTCAAATGCTGATCTCTCGACTAACAATAAATGTGCGGAAAAATTCGATTAACCAGTGAACAGTGTAAACTTAAATAAATGCAATAAGTAAAAGTGCAAGGTCAAGAGTTTGTTTATGGAAGTTCGGATATGAAATCCTACTTCTCCCCTTCTTCCTTTTCAGGAAGGTTCCACTAGAAGGCTTTGATGAATACAGACATTGTAAACACCCGGTCACTGAGCCTCGCTCCAAGTGAACTCCTAGCAATCTCCAAATACACACAGACGCATCTGCTGTTTACAAACACTTTGATTTTACTCAAACGGTTTTACGTAGCACGTTTTTTACAGACTCAAAAAGTTTATACAGTGGAATACACAACTATTGAGTGCTGTAAATCTTCTGGTTCTTTTATCAACAAGAACTGTTTAGAGATGTAAACCAGAAGATAACTCGAAGATTAACTCTATGACTCTGAACAGAATGTTCTTCGAGTTTTACACACTGGACTTAGGATATTTTTTTCAATGGAAACGTCCAGTGAATATCTGAGAGCTTTTTTTCGTGAGTGACAGCGCAGGCAAGCAAAAAGGCTCAAAACCGATGAAGACAAAGAATCAACAGAGAAAATGGACGGAGAGCTTCTTCATTTGAAACTTCAGCTATTTATACTCTTTGTTTTCAACGGTTAGAAATATTCTCCTCTGCATATCTTCATCGTATCGTACAACCGCATACACTGCTCCACTGAAGGTAAATTGCGCTTCGTTAGGGCTGAATTGTCGTATAACCATATTTTGTTAAACATCGTATAACGTCCTCTGTGTACTGTGTACTATTACCCAAAATAGCTCTGACATTGTCTCCTTAATTCCAGGCATTTGTACGATTCAATCGTATCATTGATTCTTTCCAATTTAAACATATGATAGCGTTTGAAGCTGTTCGTTCCTTACGCCTGAAAGCTCTTTCCGTTAAAACAGTTCTTTCTCCCTTGAAGTAATTGGTAATCTCATCGCTGATTGTGTATTCGAAGCTGTCACAACTGAATACATAGAGATAACTGAGTATTTGCAACAACTGAATGCAGCAACTGATACTGTCTCGATATCTGAAAGTTCCGTTACACATATAACCCAAAATCTGAATTAACCACATCTGATGTCGAAGCAACTTTAATCAAGAACTGAATACATTCACTTCTGAAGTACTGAGATCTGAGGTAACTAAGTAGATACTGTTCACAACTGAAATACTCTAAATTGAAACAATATACCTGTAAGGCCCGGGATTATTTGATTTAATAATCCGAGATTATTTAAGTTTAATATGAGAAAATAAAATTTAATAATATTTAGAGTTTGGAATTAAATTCTAATGTTCTTGAATTATTTTGGATTGAAATTGAGTTAACTTGAGGGCCGAGGACTGAATTGCAATTACAGAAGTTTCAGAGACTAAACTGCAATTTGGCTTATATATATATATCCAATTTTAACAAACTGATACTGTCTCGATATCTGAAAGTTCCGTTACACATATAACCCAAAATCTGAATTAACCACATCTGATGTCGAAGCAACTTTAATCAAGAACTGAATACATTCACTTCTGAAGTACTGAGATATGAGGTAACTGAATAGATACTGTTCATAACTGAAATAATCGGAACTGATACCATATTAGTCAATATACCACAATCTGTTACTCAAGCTCTGAATCACGTCTGAATAAACTTTGCTCTAACAACAGATCTCTCGCTGTAGCTTCTGAATCAAGTCTGAATAACTGTTCCCGATATTTGAACTGATTCAAATAACCAAATCTGTTTCGAAAGCATCAACCCGACAACAAAGACTGAATCTTTGAATACTTAACTCTGCTTAGTTCTGAATACTTCCCAAAAGTCAACTCAGATGTCAACGCTTAACTCAGAACTCTTTGAAACTTAGAAATCTTCAATCCACTTGTATGACGTCACGAAGTCTGAAATCCTCAATACACTTGGATGACGTCACGAAGTCTGAAATCCTCAATACACTTAGATGACGTCACGAAGTCTAAAATCCTCAATACACTTGGATGACGTCACGAAATCTGAAATGTTCTGCGAAAGCTTAAGATAATTTCTTGGTCTTATTTTGTTACCAAAACAAATAAATTTTATTTTAACACTTTCAGTTTATGTATTCGGCAAATGTTTAAAAAAAAGAAATTTAGATTCTGGTTCGTTTCAGTTGGTATCAGAGCCGACCTCTCTTAGTACGGTGTGGTTCGGGGACGAACCAAGCGGAAGCTGGTGGGCATGTGAGGTCCGGGCTCAAAAGATGGTGAGGAGTGATCTTCGGTGCCAAGAGGTTGCACGGACAATGAGCAGCTCCTGGCAGGCTTCTAAAGGTGAAGGGACACATGAATGAACCGATCCCACACCGGAATGAGAGGGATTACGAGACTAGGAAGTTATAGATGTAATTGAGGTTAGTTGATGATATCAGATTTAATTGGTACTACTCATACAAACAAGGTACACCTTATTTTCGGGATCTCATCACTTAAGAATTCCAAAGTTAAGCGTGACTTGGGACAATTTTAGGATGGGTGACCCCCTGGGAAGTTTCTCAGGTTGCGTGCGAGTGAGGACAAAACACGCTGAAAAGATCAGTGTTGGTACAGTGGGGGCAGTCATTAAATCTATGGCGTCACAGTTGGTATCAGAGCGGTGGTTCTGATGGGGTACTAGCCTGTTGCGTGGAGCTCGGAAGTCGCAATACCAGTCTGTGATTTTTACTGTTTTATGATTTATGTTTATGTTTGCATGCTGCATGTTTTATTTCTGCATGAGTTGGCCTTAGAAATTTTAAGAGTTAGACGCTTAGTCATATACTTAGATTTACGTGGTAAGGTTTCGATGTACCAGTATGCCTCCCAGACGTGATAGGACCCATCAGGATGATTCTACTCGTCCTCCTCCTCCCCCACCACCTCAGTTGACACCCTATGAAAGAGCTAGTGTGGATATGCTAGCTGGGATTACCAGGCTTTTGGAGAGACCGTCGGAGCGACCTGGGAAGTCTCATGAGGAGGATGTGGTTGAGCGGTTCCGCAAGCAGGGACCCAAGTAATTTCCCGGGACTACAGATAAGCTAGTTGCCGAGTAGAGAACTGCTAGGAGATTCGATGCCTTAGGTTACTGGACTGATTTAAGTAAACTTGTTAGACCTTCTAGAACTTGCTTTGGGGGCTTTGACGGATATGATTAGCGAACTTAGAAATGTCTTAGGCTTCTAACTGCTTTTTGGGATTTAGTATGACTGTAAACGCGTACCTGTGTGACGTTTCTATTTCAGGCGAGTTTCCTGTGGTGGATGTCACTACACTCGCTTTGCTAGACTCAGGGGCGACCCACTCGTTTATTTCGAGCGCGTTCACACAGAGGATGGGTATTGTTCCGGAGGACTTGGGAGTAGCTCTCGCCGTGACGGTTCCATCAGGAGAGGAGTTGATGAAGACCAACTTCGTGCAGGGTTTGACGATGACATTCCAGGATCACGCGGTCAGAGCGGATTCGGTCATTTTGCCGATGTCAGAATCGACTTCATCCTAGGCATGGATTGGCTGATGGAGTTTGGAGCAGTGATAGACTTTCAGCGGAAGACAGTGACTATCAGGCCGCCAGGGCAGGAGGCCTTCTTATTTGAGGCAACGAGGAGACTGCGTAAGCCCAGATTTATATCTTTTCTACAGGCCAGTATGCTAGTTGAGCTCGGATGTCATGCATTCTTGGCCAGTGTTACCGCTTCTGGAGGTTCAGCAGGCCATTTACTATCTGATGTGGAGGTAGTCAGGGACTTTGCAGATGTCTTCTCTAATGATGTAGTGGGAATTCCATCGGAGCGAGAGGTGGAGTTTTCTATCGAGCTGATGCAAGGTACAGTGTCTATCTCTAAGGCACCGTATCGATTAGCTCCTATCGAGATGAAGGAGCTCAAGGAGCAGATTCAGGAGTTGCTTGATAAGGGGTTCATACGCCCTAGATTTTCTGCATGGGGCGCGCCAGTGTTGTTTGTGAAGAAGAAGGATGTCAGCATGATGTTGTGTATTTACTATCGGGAGCTGAATAGAGTTACTGTGAATAATAAGTACCCGCTCCCAAGGTAGAAGATTTATTCGATCAGTTGCAGGGAGCTTCGGTGTTCTCGAAGATTGGTTTGAGATCTGTCTATCATCAATTGAGGGATCAAGAGGAGGACGTGTCCAAGACTGCTTTTCGGACACGTTACGTCCACTATGAGTTCTTGGTGATGCCGTTTGGCCTGACGAATGCCCGAGAGATTTTCATGGATCTGATGAACAGGGTCTTCAGACAGTACTTGGACCAGTTCATTATTGTTTTCATCGATGACATTCTGGTCTATTCGAGGAGCTTGGAGGAGCATAGGTAGCACTTGCAGACAGCCTTGCAGAGCATAGATTGAATGCCAAGTTCAGCAAGTGCGAGTTTTGGCTTGAGCAGGTGGCATTCTTAGGGCATATTGTGTCGACAGATGGGATTTCTGTTGACCCATCGAAGGTGGAGGCAGTGCAGAACTGGGGGATTCCGAGGAACGCAGTAGAGATTCACAGCTTATTGGGGTTGGAAGGTTACTATCGCAAGTTTATCAAGGGCTTCTCTTCTATTTCGGTGCCCTTGACAGCCCTGACCAAGAAGAATGCGAAGTATGTGTGGAGTCCCGAGTGTCAGAGGAGCTTTGATCGGCTGAAGGAGGAACTTACTTCAGCACCAGTGTTAGCTATGCCAGTGGACCACGAGGATTTTGTGGTTTATACAGATGCTTCTCTGAGAGGTTTGGGTGCAGTTCTGATGCATGGTGGTAAGGTTATTGCTTATGCGTCGAGGCAGCTGAAAAGTTATGAGTAGAACTAACGCATGATTTGGAGCTTGCAGCAGTAGTGTTCGCTCTGAAGATTTGGAGACACTACTTGTACGGCGAGAAGTGTCAGATATTCACCGACCACAAGAGACTCAAGTACTTCTTCACCCAGAAGGAGCTGAACATGAGGCAGCGCAGATGGCTAGAGTTGGTGAAGGACTACGACTGTGACATTAGCTACCATTGGGATAAAGCTAATGTAGTGGCGGACGCTTTGAGCCAGAAGACTGCAGTAGTGGCGTGTTTGTCAGTTGAGAGGCCACTACAGACTGAGATTCAGATATTCGGTCTGGAGTTCTTCAAGAGAGGATTAGAGATTGTCAGGCCTCCGATGAACAGTTACAGCAGTGGAGACAGCGAGATGAGGTCAGAGGACGAGGTCTGTACACAGTTGAGGATGGGATAGTCCATTTCAGAGGCCGTATGTGGGTGTCGAGTATTGGACAGTTGAGAGCCGAGATCTTATCTGAGGCTCATGCATCGACGTACTCCATCCATCCAGGGAGTACGAAGATGTAAAGAGATTTGAAGACACTGTATTGGTGGCCGGGGATGAAGAAGGACATTGGGAGATTTGTGTCTGAGTGCTTGACTTGTCAGCAGATCAAGACAGAGCATCAGTGATCGGAAGGGTTGTTACAGCCACTCCCTTTCCCGAGTGGAAGTTGGAGCATATTACGATGGATTTCGTGGTTGGGTTACCCAGGAGTCCCATAGGGTACACGTCGATATGGGTGATTGTGGATAGACTCACCAAGTCAGCGTATTTCTTACCGGTGTAGACTACTTTCACCCTGACATAGTACGCAGAGCTTTACATCAGAGAGGTTGTCAGACTGCATGGCATACCAATCTCTATTGTGTCTGACAGGGACACTAGATTTACGTCTGCGTTCTGGAGGAGTTTACATGCCGCCTTGGGGATTAGATTGTCGTTCAATACATTTTTCACGCACAGACAGACGGATAGTCAGAGACGGTCATCCAGATTCTGGAGGATTTGCTAAGAGCTTGTGTGATTGATTTCCAGGGTACGTGGGACTCAAGATTGCCGCTGGTAGAGTTCACGTACAACAACAGCTTTCAGGAATCGATTGAGATGGTCCCGTATGAGGCTCTGTACGGAAGGAGATGTCGATCTCCCGTGCACTGGGATGAGGTTTGATGGTCCCGGAAATAGGATCACTAAGCAAATAGGAGTTCAGAAGGGGGGGGGGGTTGAATGAACTCCTTCGATTTTTCTATTTCAAAGTTCTTTTAAAATGTTTGGATCTCAGTTTTATGCAAACTTCTCAGCCAACAAAATATGTGCGGAAATAGGCCGATTGGTTTGTGAACAAAGAACAATGCGCAAACACAAAATAAATGCGTAAATAAGAGATTGAGTCGAGAGTTTGTTTCTGGAAGTTCGGATATCAATATCCTACGTCTCCCCTTCTTCCTCCTCGGAAGGTAGCACTAAAAGACTTTGATGTGTGTAGCCTTTCTACAAACACCCGCTCCCGTAACCCGCAGCTACGAGAACTCCTAGCGCTTTACAACACTTGACGCAGACTTCGCTGCTGGTTTTTACAATGTTTTGAACGATTTACGAACTTCTTAAAAGACAGTTCGTTTACAGACTCTATCAAATATATCAATGAGAACACGAATCAAGAGACTGTAAATATCTTCTGGTATCAACAAATGAATAACCAGAAGATTGACTCGAATGTTTTTCTAATGAAGATCAAACGATAAGTTCTTCGAGTCTTGAGCTTTTTGAATATCAACGAAGTGAAAGCTCTGTAAAGATTTTGGCAGCGTTACAGCAATAGATAATAAGCGAAGTGTATCTTCTTCAACACCGCTGCTGATATTTATAGGCTTCGACTGCAACGGTCATATTAAATTCTCCAAAGGAAATGAATCCCGTTTGAATTACTGCCAAAATCGTACACCGTAAATCCTGCTCCACTACAAGGTAAACTGCTCATTCACAGAGCCAATTTGTCTTCTTTCCAATTCTGTGTAAGCATAGAGAAACGGCCACTGTACACTGTACTATTCACCAAAAATAGTACCTAACTTGTCTCCTCAATTCCAGGCAACTGTACGATCCAACAAATCTTTTCCTTAAGAGTAAACGATCGTATTTGAATCACTTGAGCTTACGCCTGAAATAAGTTTGGTAAACAGCACTTACAACCATCGTCGTTGTCAAGAACTTCGACTGGAAAAACGCTTGGAAGAATTCATCTGCTGATATGCATATGCGTTTTTCCATCTGCTGATTCCTTAAGCAATAAAACGATGTCGTGTCAACTTAATCAAGTGACGCCGTTTTGCTATCTTAGAAATACATCTGCTGGTTAACAACATGTAGCTATCTGCTGGTTTAAGTCACTGTAGCTGTCTGCTGATATGTCAAAAAAACGCTTCTGCTGAATCAATCAACACGCTGTCGTTCCAACTTATCCAAACGCTGTCGTATTACAATCTTCAACAAATAGACTAAGCAACTGCTGATTCTCTTCAAGAAAGCTTCTGCTGATTACTGTGCCTTGATCAACTGCTGAAAGGTAACTGTGCATTCCACGACGTCGTTCCAACTTGTCAAAACGCTGTCGTTTACCAATCCTTAGCAAAAACACGCTGAAGACTCAAATCGGTACCTGCTGATCGAGACAACAACATCTGCTGAATGCTCTTCAATGAAGTATCTGCTGAATCTCTCTGAATACGAATCAACCACTGAAAGCATACCAACTGCTGAAAACTCACGAAAGCTCCAACTGCTGAATCACCACTGTAGATAGATAAACTCCTGCGACAACCGATTGTCCAATAGCAACTTATCTTATTTTTGTTATCACCAAAACTTATAAATATTGTCCTAACAAGGTTGGAGAGAGAGTGCTGACTGGGCCGGAGTTAGTGCAGCAGACATCAGATATTGTGACGAGGATTCGGGATCGGATGAGGACATCCCAGAGTCGTCAGAAGAGTTATGTCGATCAGAGACGACGAGATCTGGAGCTAGCCGTGGGAGATCATGTGTTTGTGAGGATATTGCCCATGAAGGTCGTGATTCGCTTTGGCCGGAGAGGCAAGCTCAGCCCGAGGTTTATTGGGCCATTCGAGATCTTGGAGAGGGTTGGTACTTTGGCATACCGTGTAGCGTTACCACCCAGTTTGGCAGTAGTTCATAATGTGTTCCACATCTCGATGCTGCGGAATAATGTTCCGAATCCGTCACACGTTTTGGATTTTGAGTCGCTTCAGTTAGAGCCAGACCTATCATTTTAGGAGCGACCAGTGCAGATTCTAGCTCGGGAGGAGCGCAGGCTGAGAGCGCGGAGTATTCCGATGGTCAAAGTCCGATGGCAGAATCACTCGGAGGATGAAGCTACCTGGGATACTGAGTCCGATATGCGGACGCGCTACCCGGAGTTTCTTGGTACGTACTTAATTTCGGCGACGAAATTCCTATAAGGGGGGAGAGTTGTAACGCCTAGATATTCCTGACTACGTAGAATGAGTGCATGACTAGGGGAAAAATTTAGATGACTACATGCCATTTTATGTGATTCGTTCATGATTTTATGTTGCATGGTATGCATGTCTTGTTTTTCAGCCTGTTTGAGTTACGGACGCGTGGACGAGACTAGGGACGACCGAGATGAAAATAATTTGAGGTTTTTAAGTTATTAGGTTTTTAAGATTAAAATTTATGATTTTTAAGTAACAATTTCTGAAAATTGGAATTTTATGATTATTTTGGAGGGGAACCCGTTTTTCGTCTATACGGGCTGTTTTATGGGATTTTAAGGTGTTTTAAAATTTTAGAGGGCCTTTATTTCGAAAATTAAAAGTTTTAAAATCTTGGTTTAGAGTTTTAATTAACTTGGAGACTTAAGTGAGGATAAGCATGTGAAAATCCATTTTCTTTTCTTAATTAAACTTTAGGGGTCACACTTGTCACCCCATTATTTTCCAAAACACAAAAATTACTCTAAACCTAGCCTCTGCACCATCAAACAGAGGTCCCCTCCTATTCTCCCCATAGCTTCAAAATTTGCAAGATCTTGGCGATTCAAAGGCGGTCCGGTCCCGATCTCCCATCCTCTACGTCGGTAACTCGTAGATCTACCTTTTCTCCAAGCCAGACATGTGATATCGATTATTTTCTCACCATTTAAGCAATAGTAAACTATTTTTAATGTTCAATGCATGATTGGTATGTGATTTATTCAGATCTATGCATAATGTTTGAGATTTATGCATGTTTCATAGTTTTCAAAACGTATTTGATTCTTTTCTTGTGAAGCTTCGGTCATGAGCGGTTCATGGGGCTAGTGTTTAGTCCAAGGGTAGTCCTGTTAGTTATTCCATTGATTTAGGATCACGTAGGTCCAAACTGGAAGCAATTTTGTCAATGAATGAATTAGTTACGAATTTTATGATCAGCACGTGTCCTGGCTTGTTGTCTGTGCGCGACAGTAGAGTTTTTGGGGTCGGGTACATCTATCCATGTGGTCTGTATGTTAGAGGTTGATTGTAAGAGATAGCCCACTGATTTAGGATCACGTAAGTCCAAACGACGAGTGATTTGATCGAGGAACTAATTACTTATGAATTTTATGGCTAGCACATGTCCTGGTTGCAGTCTGCACGCGAGCAGTAGGCTTGCGGGAATCGGGTTGGTCATGTAGTGAATCATTATTGAATTAAGTTTATTTCATGGACTATTATATTGAGTTAGAATGATGTGGGTCGAAACAGGGAGTGATTTGGTTAAGAAATGAATTTTTAATGATTTTTACCGTTTTGTCGCTTGAAATGAGCCTCGTGAGGTCATTTTTGTGAAAATTGAGATTTCGAGTTTTATGAGCTGCCAAAATTTGTGGATGACTTTATTTGATGTTTTAAGCATATGTTAAGATGTTTTAAAATTATTTTAAATTTGGTCCGAGTTATTTTAATTTTGAACCGGTTATTGAAATGAGCCTCGTGAGGTCATTTTTGTGAAAATTGAGATTTCGAGTTTTATGAGCTGCCAAAATTTGTGGATGACTTTATTTGATGTTTTAAGCATATGTTAAGATGTTTTAAAATTATTTTAAATTTGGTCCGAGTTATTTTAATTTTGAACCGGTTATTTTAATTTTAAAGCATAAGGTCCAATTCTATGATTTTGATCAAATCTTTTAAAGTTAAAATATTTTGGTCAACATTTAATTAATTGGTCCTAATACTTTATTTCAAGTTTTTAAAGTCAGAATTGAGGTTATTTGGATTTTTATTTAAGTTAAAATTGATTATTGGATTTTAATTTGTCAAAATTGGTCGCTTGGTCAAAATTGATCAGTTGTGTTAAAATTGATTAAGTTATCCTTTCAAAAGAAAAAAATTTATTAAAGTGATTTTAAGTCAAAATTGACTTTGAAATTAGTCAAAATTAGTCTGTTGATTTTAAAGTCAAAATTTATTTTGAAATTAGTCAAAATTAGCCATTTGATTTTAAAGTCAAAATTGAGTTGAAAAGTAGTCAAAATTGGATGGTGTTAGGAATTTTAAAGAGGGACTCTTAAGTCTTGGGCTAAGTCAATGTTGATGTAAGTCTAGAAGTAGTGGGCCAGGCTCCTGAACCAGTCCTTGACCGAAGTAGAAAATGTAGAAGCCCGTGAATGTATATTTAATCATATATGTAGTATTCTATGCACGTACAAGTTTTAAAGGAAATGATTAAATATACATTAACGGGCTAAGCTTTTAAACTTGCACAATTTTACGAAATGCACGTATCATGAATGTTTTATGTAACGATAAATGCATGTTCTTTTAAAAGACAAAACCCGAGGAATTGAATGATTTGTGGCAAGTTTATGATGAGGGGATGCGGGATATCGGGCCCGTTGAACTTCTGTTCATGTGTTACGAGCTTATGGATCCATGTGTTCAAGACATGGTGAAGTGGCAGCATAGAGGTGTGACTTTATAGGGATCTCGAGGTAAGGTCGGGTGAACCGTACCGCCGTGTACATTGGTTTATAGATTGATCAATCGAATATGGTCGACACTTCAGGATACGACTCATACGTTTTTCATGTTATGCTATGTCATTTCTTATGTATCTTGTATGTTATGTATGATATGAAATGTATGAATAAGGTTTTAAGATCATTCATGCGTTCATGTTATTTTATTACGAGTATGTGCCTGCATGCGACTTTATTAGTATGTACTTTGTTATGTTACAAGATAGAGCATGCTGAGCCTCTAGGCTCACTAGGTTTAAATGGTGCAGGTGATGACCCTGTTGAGTATATCCAGACTGGCGGTGAGGACCTCTGAGCGCCTGCTGCAGCAGTACCCCGTGACTGCATTGATGTTATCTTTTGTTATGATAAACTTTTAGTATGTTGGTCTTAACTTGTTCATTTCAGCACTTTTCACAGTATAATTTCAAACAGTACGGTTGAATTTACGATTTAAGATATTTATTTGATTTATGTTCTAAAGTGACGGTTTAGAAAATGTTTTAAAAGAAACGAGCCACACTTTCAGTTTATGTATTCCGTAAATGTTTTAAAAAAAAATTTCTAGAGTCTGGTTCGTTTCAGTTGGTATCAGGGCCGACCTCTCTTAGTACGGTGTGGTTCGGGGACGAACCAAGCGGAAGCTCATGGGCATGTGAGGTCCGGGGCTCAAAAGATGGCGAGGAGTGATCGCCGATGCCAAGTGTTGCACGGATAATGAGCGGCTTCTGGCAGGCTTCTAGAGGTGAAGGGACACATGAATGAACCGATCCCACATCGGAATGAGAGGGATTATGAGACTAGGAAATTATAGATGTAATTGAAGTTAGTTGATGAAGGCTTATCAGATTTAGTTGATACTACTCATACAAACAAGGTGCATCTTCTTTTCGGGAGCTCATCATTTAAGAATTTCAAAGTTAAGCGTGCTTGACTTGGGACAATTTTAGGATGGGTGACCCCCTGGAAAGTTTCTCAGGGTGCGTGCGAATGAGGGCAAAACACGTTGAAAAGATCAGTGTTGGTACAGTGGGGGCAGCCGTTAAATCTAGGGCGTCACAGTTGATATCAGAGCGGTGGTTCTGGTGGGGTACTAGCCTGCTGCGTGGAGCTCGGAAGTCACACTAGCAGTCTGTGAATTTTACTATGTTTATGTTTGCATGCCGCATGTTTTATTTCTGCATGAGTTGGCCTTAAAATTTTAAGAGTTAGACGCTTAGTCATGCACTTAGATTTACGTGGTAAGGTTTCGGTGTACCAGTATGCCTCCCAGATGTGATAGGACCCATCAGGATGATTCTACGCCTCGTCCTCCTCCCCCACCACCTCAGTTGACACCCTATGAGAGAGCTAGTGTGGATATGCTATCCGGGATTACCAGGCTTTTGGAGAGACAGTCGGAGCGACCTGGGAAGTCTCATGAGGAGGATGTGGCTGAGCGGTTCCTCAATCAGGGACCCAAGTAGTTTCTGAGGACTACAGATCCGGTAGTTGCCGAGTAGAGAACTGCTAGGAGATTCGATGCCTTAGGTTACTGGATTGATTTAAGTAAACCTGTTTGACCTTCTAGAACTTGCCTTGGGGACTTTGACGGATAGGACTAGCGAACTTGGAAATGTCTTAGGCTTCTAACTGCTTCTGCGATTTAGTATGACCGTAAACGCGTACCTGTATGAAGTTTCTGTTTCAAGCGAGATTCTGTGCTAGGTGTCACTACACTCACTTTGCTAGACTCAGGGGCAACCCACTCGTTTATTTCGAGTGCGTTCATACAGAGGATGGGTATTATTTCGGAGGGCTTGGGAGTAGCTCTCGCTGTGACGGTTCCGTCAGGAGAGGAGTTGACGACGACGAACGTCGTGCAGGGTTTGACGATGACATTCCAGGATCACGCGGTCAGAGAGGATTTGGTCATTTTGCCGATGTCAGAATTAGACCTCATCCTAGGCATGGATTGGCTGACGGAGTTTGGAGCAGTGATAGACTTTTAGCGGAGGACAGTGACTATCAGGCCGCCAGGGCAGGAGACCTTTTATTTGAGGCAACGAGGAGACAGCGTATTTCTTTACTACTTAGTGCACTTACATTCACGCATTGCATATTTGTTTGCTACGCACAAAACTGTTTAAAGGCTTTCGAGTATAAGAGTTCAATTTGAGTTATTTCCGCATGATTTTACTTCATTACTAATCTATATCTCGGTGCACAAACATTCAAGAACACTGAGCTATTGCAGCTCAAGATTTAAGGAATCAGATCGTCTATGTTAAACCAGCTCGCAGAGCTGCTGGAAATCTGGACCAGCTCGCAGAGCTGTTGATCCAGCATCACGCTGATCTGCTTTCATAGTTGCGTTCTGATTTTCAACTTTCAATAATGTTAAAAATGCACGTAACTTACGGGTTTGGTGTTTGGGCTGTGTAGTGTAAGGACAGGACTTTTTCTAACTTAAATTAATAAGTTTGGGGTTCAAATTGAAAGAATCTAATAATTTGGACGTGGATCAAAACAACAACATACAAATTTCTGGACTGAATTGCGATAAAATAGAACTTTCATTCTTAGAACAGGAAAACAAATCTGTACATATAGCTGCGTGGAAATTCATACAACATTCAAAGGTATTATTCTGTTCAGATTACATCAAAACAAGAAATCGGTAATCTGTTATGTTTCGAAAGCATATAACTATATATCTGTACAACAAAAATAGAGAATGAAAATTGAACGGAAGCTCTTGTTTACGATAAACAGAACTGAACACAGAACTGAAACTGATGTCCATGATAAACACCTCGATCTGTTCCAGCTCACACTATCCAACTGTTGGGTAACCGTGGCGGATCCGGATCCCGTCTCCCGACGAGGCAGCGGAAGAACAAAATTAGGCCGGGAAACGTTCAATACAATTCAAAAACAACTGCAAACTATGAACCATTCATATGGCGTTTAGACAGTTACCTTGCTGGCGACTTGCGCCTGGCTCCAACCGGAATTACAAGAAGACCGGCTCTTCACGGTAGGCGGCTGTAGATTCGTCAATCAGGTCCACGACCGGAAGGGAGACTCCTTCGTCAGCCTGCACTAGAAGGCCTGACGAGATCAGCACGGACGGATTCTCCTCGATAAACTGATCGGAGCAAGTCCGATCAATTAGCGGCGGCGGCGGCGGCGGTGGTGGAGGCCGGCGGCGGCGGCGGCTTTTGGGAGGGGAGGGAGGCATGTGGGAGCTCTAGGGTTTTAGGGTTATGAGTTGTGTTACAATCAATTAAGCCCTAATCACATATTAGTATTACTTAAATATACTTGGGCTTGAACCAGCCCATTGGACTTGGGTCAGGCCCAAGTCCATATATGAACATTCGGTTCGTTTAATTCATTGCGGTTTCATCATAACTCTGATCGATGATCAGATCGGACCGATCGACTCAGTTTCTAAAACTGAATGTTATGATCTGGAAAACCATTTTTCAGAACCCCAGTGCAAAATGACCGTTTTGCCCCTCAACAGCGGAAATCACGATTTGACCCCTGTTGACTTTTAGGAAATCGCACTCCCCAAAATCCTCCTCCTATGCTCAACACATTGAGCTCAGTATCCGTGTGAGAATCTCGAATCCAGTACTTGTGTGACCTTCAATGGTTCAGGGATACAGCTAGCCGTTGGCCCACAACCATTGTGGCTCCGGAATCACAATTCCGGACTTGCCCATCGGATCATGGTAAGAGCGTCTAGCAAAATCGCCCCATGATCCCCTAGGTATCACTGATAGTGCCTGCAAGAACCAGTTGGTCGTGGTTAGCGTACAGTACGGTCCTTTCAATCCATATATCCCGATCAGATCAACGACCATTGGTAAATCGAGAGTCGCTAAAGATCCGATAGCTATGCATACATCTTGGAGATCAAATAGTGACATCGCGAGTGTAACTAGGTAAACCCATTTACCTAAAACACTTCTAGTACTCTGGCCAGAGATTTATACACTATTATCCCCTCATATAGCATAGGATATCCACGCATGTCTGCGAGCGGTGAATCCTCGACAACGATGCATCGACTCCTACATGCATCGGGATCTCACCCAATTCCGCCGCCTAATGACCCCATGTGAGTCGGAAAATGGGTCAAAGTGAGACGCCTATCATGTAGAGTCTCAATGACGTTTCGAGTCGTGAGGACTAATCAGTACAACCAAGACCTCGGACTTATCCACTCGACAAATGGTAACCACTTGGAAAGTCCGAACGAGGGTAGTTCGATAGATCACCAGGTCACTATCTATCTACATGCTCAGAACATCACAATGTTCCCTACCAATGAAACATGGTACTTCGCATCTCAGATACTAGTCTCAAGCTCGGGCGGCCTTATCCTAATTTTGACGGCCCAATCGACTAGGAACGTGTTCAGAATACACAGTGACTATTAGATGTGTTTCATGATAGCCGTCATACCCACTATCACATCTAACATACACTAGAGTGCATTCTAGGTCTGTACTCAACGCAATTGTTAATCATCATACAACACAATGAAAGTAAAGAATGCCATAAACAAAATGCGAATATCATATATAAAGATTGTCATATACAAGAGTCTATAAACCCACACGCCACAACTTGGCTAGTTGGGCATCTACTCTAACAATCTCCCACTTGCCCTAAAGCCAACTACTCATCAGATGCAGTCCCATTGTTTCGCGATGTTTTTCAAACAAGGGTCCTGGCAAGGGCTTGGTAAGTGGATCAGCAATGTTGTCCGCAGAGGCGACTCTCTCAACTGCTATGTCACCTCTAGCCACAATATCCCAGATTATGTGGTATTTCCTCAGTATGTGTTTGGATCTTTGGTGAGACCTAGGCTCCTTTGCTTGCGCAACGGCACCCGTGTTGTCGCAGTACACCGGGACTGGACCAACTCCATTAGGAATGACGCCCAACTCTTGGACGAAATTCCTTATCCAAACGGCCTCTTTAGCAGCAGCTGATGCTGCGATGTACTCAGCCTCAGTGGTTGAATCCGCGATGGTGTCTTGCTTGGAACTCTTCCAAGAGACAGTACCACCATTGAGCATGAATACAAATCCAGAGGTTGATTTCGAATCATCCACGTCACACTGGAAGCTAGAATCAGTGTAGCCTTCCAGTTTCAGTACCATCCCCGTAGACCATGAACATATTCTTAGTCATTCATAAGTACTTAAGAATATCCTTCACAGCCTTCCAATGCAATTGACCGGGGTTGGCCTGGTAGCGGCTCGTGACACTCAGAGCATAGCGACGTCCGGTCTGGTTGAGATCATGACATACATAATACTACCTATAGCCGAGGCATATGGTACACGTGCCATACTCTCTATCTC
>KV005118.1:44052-88022 GCA_001598015.1 Dorcoceras hygrometricum
CCTTTTATAGACACATGGCTCCTCGGGATTCTTGATGAAACCGAATTCCTTAATCGTTTTATCTAATCTCAGGTTCCAACTTCGTGATGCTTGTTTGAGACCGTAGATCGATCTCTGAAGCTTGCATACCTTATGCTCTCTTCCAACAGATGTGAAACCCTCAGGCTGCGTCATATAGATCTCTTCCTTAATGTTTCCATTAAGGAACGCAGTTTTCACATCCATTTTCCATATCTCATAGTCGTACCATGCGGCTATGGCTAACAATATTCTAATTGACTTGAACATTGCGACTGGCAAGAAGGTTTCATCATAGTCAAGACCTTGCCTTTGAGTGTAATCTTTCACGACAAGTCGTGCCTTGTAGGTCATTACCTTACCATCAGGCCCAAGTTTCCTCTTGTATACCCATTTGCACCCAATAGGAACAATTCCTTCGGGAGGATTAACAAGAGTCCAAACTTGGTTCGCATGCATCGAGTCTAACTCGGATTGCATTGCTTCAAGCCAAAAATTAGAATCAGCATCGGAAATTGCCTCCTTGAAAGTTCTTGGATCAGATCCAACAACTTGATCACCTTGATCATCTTCAAGAAGAAAACCATATCTCTCAGAAGCCCTAGGAACCATTTCGGATCTCCTAGGTGCGACCATTTCTGGTACTGGCTCTGGAGGTGCAGGAGATTCACTCGGTACTTCAGTTGGTTCTCGAACCTCTTCGAGTTCTACTATTTTTCCCTTTCTATCGAGTAGAAATTCCCTTTCCATAAAGGTGGCATTCCTAGAAACAAACACTTTTGTTTCACTTGGATAGTAGAAGTAGTATCCAATGGAATTCTTTGGATACCCAATGAAGTAGCATAAGATGGATCTCGTATCCAGCTTATCTCCCACTGTCTGCTTACGTAAGCAGGACATCCCCAAATCCTCATGAATGAGTACTTGGGTGGTTTGCCCATCCATATCTCATATAGAGTCTTATCCACTGCCTTGGTGTGGACATTGTTCAACAACATTACCGCCGTTTCGAGCGCATAGCCCCAAAACAAGGTAGGAAGCTCAGTGAAGCTCATCATAGATCGAACCTTGTCCATCAAGGTCCGATTACGATGCTCCGCTACACCATTGAGCTGTGGTGTGCCCGGAGGGGTCCACTGTGCGAGAATCCCATTCTCTTTCAGATAGTCTTGAAACTCAGCACTTTAGTATTCACCACCTCGATCAGATCGAAGTGCTTTAATACTTTTGTCCAATTGATTTTCTACTTCAGCCTTGAATTCCTTGAACCTTTCAAAGGATTCAGACTTGTGCTTCATCAAGTACAAGTCTCGTAACAACAACTTAAAATTTGAAGAAAGAAATAAACTAATATCTCCTATAGCTACAGCAGCAACTCTTGCTCCATTGCCAAGCCTCAAGTGGGTCTCACCCTCTCTAAGACGTCGACTTCTTGTCATCACCTGCAAATCATTGCAGATATGAGATCCACATCCGGTATCAAGTACCCAAGAAGTTGAATTTAGAGACATATTTATTTCAATATAGAACATACCTTTTGCAGTTCGCAACTGCTCGAGGTACTCCTTGCAGTTCCTCCTCCAATGCCCAGCCTTGTGGCAGTGGTGGCAAACGTCCTCGCTCTTGTTAGGCTTAGAAGCCCTTGCCTTCGGCTTCTTCGCAGAGGTTTCCTCTTTCGCAGGAGCAGAACGCTTCTTGCTCTTGCGTCTGGGTCCCTTCTTCGCAGAGGAAGAAGAACCCAGAAGGAGGACGGGTTTGTCCTTCTTTATAGTCCCTTCAAACACTACAAGCATGTTCACCACCTCTTCAAGGGTGGCTTCCAGCTTGTTCATGTTGAAGTTGACCACAAAGGGGTCAAATGCAGCAGGCAGTGAGAGGAGAAGTACATCCACAGACAGCTCATGTGGAAGTGCGATATCAAGGCCCGACAGCTTTTCAACCAGCCCAATCATACGAACCCCATGATCACGGACCGAAGTCCCATCGCGCATGCGGCTCGTCATCAGCTCCTTGACAGCCGTGAACCTCTCATGTCGAGAGTTCTCCCCGTACAGTTCCTTGAGATGAAAAAGTATGACAGAGGCATACTTTGTCTTCTCAAAGCGCCGTTGCATTTCATTGGACATCGATGCCATCACATAGCACCGAGCTTTAACCTCGTCGTCACGCCATTGGTTAAACGTAATCAGCTCCTCAGGGCTGATATCGGCAGGGGTTTCCTCCGGAGGAGATTTCTCTATCGTATAGAGAAGCTTCTCCGAAGCCAGTACAAGATTAAGGTTGCAGAGCCAGTCTTGGTAGTTAAGACCAGTGAACCTGTTGCTATCCAGTATAACAGCAAGCGGGTTTTTCATCGAAACCATTTTATAGCAGTTATACTGAAAAGAAAACAGACATGCATTACTGACTATATAAAAATAAACGCTAAGACATAAAACATGGTCATTTAGTTTTATGAATTACCCTCCCACTATTTTAACGATTTCACCACCCTCTAGTGAAATCGAGAAAACAGGTTTCTGAGCCCAATAATATGACGCCGTTTACTATCACGTGTCAAGACCGACCCATCAATGTTGAGTCGTGAAGGACGGTCCTCTTAACGTCCCCAATAATATGAGCCAACGTTAAAGGGAGTTCCAACCGACTCACAACAGTTGTCAATGGCGTGGACAGCTTTCCGGCATACATGACCCCCTCAATAATATGAGCCGGATCATGTATACGGGTAGCATCGACGTACACCCGTTGTTGATGGAAGGTAGGGTTAATTTAAACAATTTAAAATACCCTTTTGTTTATCGAATAAACATTTATCTTGATATGAGTTTTAAATCAAATTTAAAACGAGGGATTTTATTTTTGAAAAATTTGGTCTCATGCATATTTAAATCTAATTTAAAACATGCAAACAAGCGGATTCAATAAGTCTATATATCAACATATATAAAGTTACATTGGGATGATCGATCGCGAGAGCTATGCGGTCCGTGGTTGCCAGCCACGGACCTGGGTCCAATCCTAGGGGTAATGCAATATGCAAGAACCAGTTGGTTGTGGTTAGCGTACAGTACGGTCCTTTCAATCCATATATCCCGATCAGATCAATGCCATTGGTAAATCGAGAGTCGCTAAAGATCCGATAGCTATGCATACATCTTGGAGATCAAATAGTGACATCGTGAGTGTAACTAGGTAAACCCATTTACCTAAAACACTTCTAGTACTCTGGCCAGAGATTTATACAGTATTATCCCCTCAGATAGCATAGGATATCCACGCATGAGAGCGAGCGGTGAATCCTCGACAACGATGCATCGACTCCTACATGCATCGGGGTCTCACCCAATCCCGACGCCTTATGACCCCAAGTGAGTCGGCAAACGGGTCAAAATGAGACGCCTATCATGTAGAGTCTCAATGACGTTTCGAGTCGTGAGGACTAATCAGTATAACCAAGACCTCGGACTTATCCACTCGACAAATGGTAACCACTTGGAAAGTCCGAACGAGTGTAGTTCGATAGATCACCAGGTCACTATCTATCTGCATGCTCAGAACATCACAATGTTCCCTACCAATGAAACATGGTACTTCGCATCGCAGATACTAGTCTCAAGCTCGGGCGACCTTATCCTCATTTTGACCGACCAATCGACTAGGAACGTGTTCAGAATACACAGTGACTATTAGATGTGTTTCATGATAGCCGTCATACCCACTATCACATCTAACATACACTAGAGTGCATTCTAGGTCTTTACTCAACGCAATTGTTAATCATCATACAACACAATGAAAGTAAAAAATTCCATAAACAAAATGCGAATATCATATATAAAGATTGTCATATACAAGAGTCTATGAACCCACACGCCACAAGTTGGCTAGTTGGGCATCTACTCTAAAACCAACTCCCTACTAAACATCATATGCACTCAAGAAAACTAGTGAGCCTAGGGCTCAGCAAGTAAATCTGGAATAACAATTACAGGCAATACAAGCATATCAATAACTTTATTTGTACTGTAGTTCAAATCTAAAATCTGATCCAACTGACAGTGCATGTGTTTATCTCAGGAACATTGCTCTGATACCATGTTGTGACGCCTGAACCCACGGGGTCACGGATTTTGGGTGAAATAAAATTTTGTGTTAGGACAAAATTTATTAGTTTTGGTGATAACAAAAATAAGACAAGATGCTATTGGACAATCAGTTGTCGCATTTAACAGAAGTATATTTATCAGTGGTAATTCAGCAGTTGGGGTATTTGAGAGATCAGCAGATGGTATGCGATCAGCAGATGAACTGTTTAAGATATTCAGCAGATACAATCCTTGCGAGCAATCTGCAGGTACATATAAGTGTTAGCGTGCTTTTGGTAAGGATTGGTAAACGACAGCGTATTGATTGGATTAGAAGAATCAGTAGAAGCATTCTTGAAGAGATCAGCAGTTGTTTAGAATATGTCGTTGGAGAATGCAAAACGACAGTGTTTAGATAAGTTGGAACGATGGCGTTTTGAGGTATCGCTAGTATTTCAGCAGATGCTTTGTTCAAAGTATATCAGCAGACAGTTGGTTCTTCAACAGCTTATATATTTCAGCAGATGGCTACAGTGAACATCAACCAGCAGATGATGTTAACCAGCAGGAGCATTACTAAGATAACAAAACGGTGTCACTTGAATAAGTTGACACGACATCGTTTTAACGCTAAAGGAATCAGTCGATGGAAAACACAAATATATGTCAGCAGGTGAATTCTTTCAAGTGTTCTTTCAGTCGAAGTATCTTTGACAACGTTGATGGAGTTAGTGCTGGTTATCAAAGTTATTTCAGGCGCAAGCTCAAATTGATTCAAATACGATCGTTTACTCAAATGGAAAAGATTCGTAGGATCGTACAGTTGCCTGAAATTAAGAAGACAAGGTGTGTACTATTTTGGGTAAATAGTACAATGTACAGAGGCTGTTTCTCCATGCTTGCCCAAATATGGAAAGAAGACAAATTGGCTCTGTCAGTGAGCAATTTACCTTGTAGTGGAGCAGGACATTAATCTATTGCGGTCACGCTGTCAAACTTTCTCTAGAGCTTACTCTCTGTTGAAATCACTCAAAAAGCTCACAAGACTCGAAGAACATTCAAGTGTTGATTTTCATAGATAAATCCTTCGAGTCACTCTCTGGTTCATAGTGTTGAATCAAGTTTCTTTGTATTAGAAACCAGAGAGCTTACAGTCTCAAAATACGTGTATTCATTGTATATCATTTGATTGAGTCTGTAACGAACTGGCTTTGTGAAGCAGTTCGAAAATACTGTTAAGGGTTGTAAACCAGCAGCGAAGTCTGCGTGGAGTGTTGTGAAGTACTAGGAGTTCTCATAGCTGCTGGCTTTGGGATCTGGTGTTTGTAGAAGGCCTACTTGCATCAAATCTTCTAGTGATACCTTCCGAGGAGGAAGAAGGGGAGACGTAGGACATTGAAGTCCGAACTTCCAGAAACAAATTCCTGACTCAATCTTTTACATACAACATTTATTTATTATTGCTTGTTATTCTTTGTTCATAAACCAATCGGCCTTTTTCCGCACAAATATTGTTGGCTGAGAAGTTTGCATAAAACTGAGATCCAAATATTTTAAAAGAGTTTTGAAATAGAAAAATCAAAGGAGTTCATTCAACCCCCCCTTCTGAACTCCTATTTACTTAGTGATCCTATTTCTGGGACCATCATTTTGAAATAAAAAGAAGGGCTAAATGGCAATTTGTTATAAGCTGTATTTCTTATAACTTAGAAAAATTTCGAAACACAAACACAACACTGACATACACACGTTTGGCGCCAAGTACTGAAATTTTGCGGAAAACAGATTTCATATATATACTGCAAAAGCGATATTACAACATCTGAAATTCTATATGAATGCACTAATGTTGCAATAGATCTAATACAGATGTCTAAGATAAAAGTCAACTACATCTAAGACACGGAAAACGCTGTCCATAGATAAACACTTCACCACCCAGCTGTCTCAGCTTCCACCTTCCGCTTGTCCCTTAACTGTCTCACCTGCACCATTTTATAATGAGCCTAGGGGCTCAGCAAGTAAAACCTGAGCAATAACAAAGTCATTTAACGCAGGCAGACATCTGAACATTTACATAGCTGAGTTTAAAGGAACTTCATTTAAACATAAACATTCTTTCGTAAATTTTCTTTAAACTTTCTTTCATAACTTGGATGCGGGGACAATAACCCATATCCCTTCTTTTAATTTCTTTGTACTTTATGATTTATGGCTTAGAAGCTCTCCTTAGGTCCGTTGTGCACTTGATCAAATGACTTCTGATATCTGTTCTAGCATATAGCTCATTGTGAACGGGCAATCGACATCTGGACAACTACCCACCCTTCCTTTATGAAAGGGCAACTGACATCTAGACAACTACTCACCTTTCCGTTATGACTGTCTGTTATCTATGCCATAAATCCTTGAAATAAACTTTCATTCCTTTACACTCTTATCCTTTTGAAATCTTCTTTGAAATCTCTTTTGAAAATCACCAGGGTTCACTTCTTTTAAAATTCACTTCCCATTTTAAAAACTTACTGAGTATCAGACTGAAAAATGATCGCTGAAATGAGAAAAGATTTCTCTAAAGTAAACTGTACTGGAAAGAAAAACATATTTCTATCGTGAAAACAAATTCAACTCTCGAAATAGCATACGCTAACATCGAAACAGATGTAACAAAGAAACTGTATCGTTAGCGCGAAACAGAAGTCTGACTAGGGAAATACGTCGCTAATCATTGAAACAGATTTGACTATAGAACTGTAGTGCTAGCGGGGAAACAGATGTCACCACAGACATAGTGTTTGGAAAAGAAACAGATGTTGTTGGTCAACTCAGATGTCAACAAAACTAGGTTGGTCAACTCAGATGTCAACACAACTAGGTTAGTCAACTCAGATGTCAACGAATAATCGTAAGAGACTCATTAGTGAAGTATTTAATACTGTGAAATCTGACCAAAATCTGATTTGTAGCGAAAACACGAATCTGAAATGAAAACTGCTGATTTAAACATGAAATTTAATCGCTAACATAGGAAACAAATTCTGAATAAGAACTTGGTGCTGCAACATCACGAACGACATCTACGATAGCAGTTCTGCCTATCAAACCGGACTTAGTTTCTGATTCGACTAGCATCTCCGATTACAGAGAGTCAAGTTCAAATGTTACCATTCATCAGAAAGAAGAACATTCATGAACATATGTAACTCAAATCTGAACTCCTCAGTACCTTTAAACATCCTTAACTTTTTAAAACATTCTGGAAAACTTAGGAAGCAGAAAACATTATTTGGACCCGATCTTTCTTTCTTTTCCTAAACATGAACTTAAACATAACTTAAACATACAGGCAAGCAGATCTATAAAATGAGAAAAATCAATATATGCTTCAAATGGTGTAGCAAAGGATCAGCTTTTACTTTCCTTAGAACTGAGCTTTACAACGGCAGTTAATTCCTGCTGAGTTTCTCCTCCTCAAGCAATCACAACGATCTTCTTTTGGATATTTGAGAGAACACAAAAAATATTCTTTTTTCAAGTGAAAATAAACTTTTCCTTCGAAACAAGTATTTGTATGGGAGGGATTAGTGGCAGGCGAGGTGTAATCATCAAGCGTGACACACCTTACCTAAAGTTATGATTTTTAGCAAAATTTCCCTCTCAATATCTTAGTTTGCAAATCTACCATACATTTTTTAAAAGAAACCATTTTGTTCTCCTTAAAATTATTTTCAACAGATTTCTAAAATCTGCTCGTGTATTGCGCTTGGAGTGACATCTGCTGGAACTTGCTGCGTCGTACCTCATTTCTGAAATTAATAGAATTAGCTTTCATAAAATAGCTTATGCTAAAATTTAAATTGTCATTTTGACCTTTGAAATAAATAAGATTCAAATATGTGGTCCTATGGATTTTGGGCGTTACACTTAGAGTAAATGAGAATATCATCTATGAAAACAATCACGAATCTATCTAGAAAAGGTTAGAATACTCTATTCATTAAATCTATAAACACTGAAGGCACATTAGTTAACCCAAACGGCATCACTAAGAATTCTTAATGGCCATAACGTGTTCTAAAGGTTGTCTTATACACATCTGCATCTTTTACTCTAAGCTGGTGATAACCAGATCTGAGATCGATCTTCGAAAAGACAGCAGCTCCTCGAAGTTGGTAGAATAAATCATCTATCCTAGGAAGAGGATATTTATTCTTAACGGTAACTTGTTCAATTCCCTATAATGTACACACAAACACATACTCTCGTCCTTGTTCTTAACAAATAAAACTGGAGCTCCCCACGGCGAAATACTGGGTTGGATGAAATCTTTATCCAATAAATCTTGGATCTGATCTTTCAATTCTTTCATTTCCTTAGGGGCAAGTCTATAATGTGGCTTAGAAATTGGTACAACTTCGGGTACTAAATCAATAGTGAATTCTAACTCCCGATCTGGAGGCAAACCGGATATGTCTTCTAGAAATACGTCATACTACTTCAACGTATTCCAATTTAATTTTCTTATCCTCCACTATTGATATAGCACTAACTAGAAATCCTTGATATCCCTTATTTAAATATTTCTAGGCTTTCAGAGCTGATATCAGCATTGGAGTTCTATCGAGTCTTCCAGCTTGGAACAAGAATGAGCTCTCGCTGGGTGGTCTAACCTCAACAGTTCTTTGCTTAAAATCTATGATTGTTCCATACTTAGTCAACCAATCCATTCCCAATATAAATCGAACTCTATCATAGGTAATTCTATCAAATCTGCGTAAACAGTATTTCCTTGCAACTCATGTTCTACGTACGAAGAATATTATTGGTAATTAAACTATCTCCCGAGGGAATATTCTCGCAATATCCTACCTCTAATACTTCTGGTTGAAATGGCAATTTGTTAGCAAAATTTACTGATATGAAAGAATGTGTCGCACCAGAATCTAACAAAGCTAAAGTAGGCATACTGTCAATAACAATTTTACCTGTAACAACTGTAGAATCTGGTTGAGCCTGTTCTGATGTCATCACATAAGCTCTTATAGTGATGAGATGTTTGTTTTGAGTGCAATTACTAGCTAGGTGACTTGGCTTGCCACACTTATAACACCCTTCCTGGCCAAAATGACATTGGCCCGAATGATTCTTTTTGCAGATTGGACATGCTGGCCTGTTCCCAGATTTAGGAACTAAGGTGATAGGTTGAGCTACTATGGGTCCTTTTCCTTGAAACCCTTTCTGATTGTTGTTTGGATTTTTTAATTGTCTGCGGTCTTTATTCTGAAAGGCTTGACGTTTCAATTGTCGATCCTCATCAATCACCTTCCAATCCTGCTCAGCACGTAGTGCTTTATTCACAACTGTTCTATAATCAATTGGTTCTGCAAGCCTAACATCATGTCTTATCATCGGCTTCAATCCATTTATAAGATGTTGAAGCTTCACTTCTGCATTTTTCCCTATTAGAGGAACAAAGTAGCATCCTCTCTCAAATTTTCGGATATAATCCTGCATTGGCATACCTTATTGCTTCAGAGTTAAAAACTCATTCTGCAGCTCCTCCCTCACATCCACTGTGAAGTCTTAATCGTTAAACACCCGCTTAAACTCTTCCCAAGTGAGCATTTCCAAATCTACTGTCAATTTGGCCCCTTCCCACCAGATAATTTCATCTCCTCTCAGTATATAAATAGCACACCGAGATCTCTCTTGGTTAGTCAGCTGTAAATAATCGAATATTACTTCTAACGATTTGATCCAGCTTCTGCTATCAGCGGATCTGTCGAACCAGAGAATTCTTGTGGTTGTTGTCTTCTAAACCTCTCATGCGGATCTTCATGGCCAACTATTCTTCCTATTGGTTGACCATTTCCGAGATTAGTTTGATCAACCAGACATTCTAGTTATTGGGCCATGCTGGTTAGGACAGGGTTATGTCTATCAATTTCACCCTCTCCTTCTATGGTACCTTTTCTTCTACTCTTCCTTCCATTATCTGTATGGGTAACCCAAAACCACCACAATACTAATATGAGAGATTACTATATGCTAGAACATGAAATAAAACTCACAAGATGATAGAAGCGGCTGGCAAGAACTGTCTCAGACTGGAAGAAGTGTTTATCTCAAGGACCATGCTCTGATACCAATTGTAAGGACTGGACTTTTTCTAACTTAAATTAATATGTTTTGCGGTTAAAATTGAAAGAATCTAATAATTTGTACGCGGATTGAAACAAACAACATACAAATTTCTGGACTGAATTGCGATAAAATAGAACTTTCATTCTTAGAACTGGAAAACAGATCTGTACATATAACTGCATGGAAATTCATACAACGTTCAAAGGTACAATTCTGTTCAGATTACATCAAAACAAGAAATCGGTAATCTGTTATGTTTCGAAAGCTTATAACTATATTTCTGTACAACAAAACAGAAGAGAATGAAAACTGAACGGAAGCTCTTGTTTACGATAAACAGAACTGAACACAGAACTGAAACTGATGTCCACGATAAACACCTCCGATCTGTTCCAGCTCACACCATCCAGCTCCCTACTGAACATCACCTGCACTCAATAAAACTAGTGAGCCTAGGGCTCAACAAGTAAATCTGGAATTACAATTACAGGAAATACAAGCATATCAATTACTTTATCTGTACTGTAGTTCAAATCTGAACAAAACGCACAATGAATATGATAATCTGGAAAATCTGAAAGCATGACTGCACATGATTGAAAACATTTACTTGCTTATAAAAGAAAAATAATCTTAAATATTTTCTCAGAGTCATGATTAATATCACCCCGTGCTATGTTCTTATCATTTAATCGAAATATGGCTTAGACACCTGGACATAGGTCAAAGTCGTTTGATCAAACTGTCATCTGATATCAGGTCTGTGGAATAAATCCCATCTTTTCTGTGAAAGGGATTATAGTTTGCTAACCATAATCCTGGCCCTTTCAATTTGAAGGGGCACACTGGTTCGTTAGCCAGGTCCTCACCCTTCCTATATGGACCATATGTTATCTATGCCAATATCTCTTAAACATTTTCTTTCTTTAAATCTGTCTATATTATCTTTTCTTTATTTTTCTGTAACTTGCTTTTCTTTCGTTTCTTGATCTGAAACAGATCTCTATCAAGTATGGTTCGCTGTTTTAAAACCCTTTTTGATGTTCAGGAACTATTTGGAATTCATGGGATTTTAATCGAGAAAAAAACTGAAATCAGCTATGAGTATGAACAATACGCAAGCGTACCAACTTTCTGTAGAAAATAAGATCTGGACTGTTTGGTCAACTCAGATTTGGAAAGTGAACATGACTTAAATGAACAGTTCAGACTTCTATGGTCAAAAAAAGTCAATTCAGACTTGTATTACGAAATCAAATCTCAACATAAAACAGTTCTAAAAGAAAGAACAGATCACAAACTCAACATCAGTGTTGGGAAAGAAACAGTTCACGGACCTTCCAAGAAAAGAATCATATTTCGAACTTAGCTTGAAATATCAAAGCTCAGAAGGTTTCCTTAATCTGAAGGAATCGAAAATATTTAAGGAAAACTCCAGAAACAAGAATAACGAAGCTAATTGTAAGCTACTAATGAAGTACTGAAGAAAAATCTCGTAAGCTGCTTTGAAGAATATCCTAGAAAACTCAGGAAGAAACAAGAACGAACATCTTTAAATATTTTCTAACAAATTTTCTGAATCAAAATCTCTGCAAACACATACTTTCTATTCAAAACATCTTACTTCTTTCTGCGTTTCGAAGAACATGAAAACTCAGTTCTCAAACCTTTAAAACTCATACAAACATGCAGCAGAAACAATATATGCTTTCAAGAGTGTAGCAAGAAACAGAGTTTACTTGCCTTAATCTGCGTCAACAATTACAACGAGTTTATCTGGCCCGAATCAACACAATCCGATCACTTCCTATAAAAAGTTTAGAAAGCTTTTGCTCGGTTTTCTTGCGGAGAGCACCACTTGCGAAAAGTGAAATATTTAAGAATGAAATATGTATGAAGTGTTTCAATGGATTTTATATGAAATCTGAATGTGTAATAGTTAAACACGTTTTCTTTCAAAAATGCTAAAAAATACTTAAAAAAATTCTAACTCAATTTTAAAACCAACTAAAGATGAAATCCGAACCATTTTATTTTAAAAAGAGGAAATAAATCGGATTATCTGGACCGGCAGGACAGCTCATGCAACCATGCCTCAAATCTAAAAAATCAACTATAGAAAATCTGATTTACGATATTATTTCAAATAGATCTCTCAACTCTTTAAACTTTCTAATTGTGGATTTAAATGTTTCTGGGCGTTACAGTGAGAGCCTACTTGAGTTGCGGCAGAGCTCATGAACACCCTCGAAATTCGATCCCAACAATTGGTATCAGAGCGCTTTTGCGATCTGGTACCCCGTGTGACCAACAATTGATATCAGAGGAGGTTGTTCTTGAATAGGGCATTTTTCTTCGAAAATGTTTTAAACGGTTTTAAAATTTTGTCTGCTCTGATAGTCCTTCGACAGCTTGTCTATGATACAAATTTTTTAGGGCTTTCAATACTCTTCTTATATGGATAGGGGAGCAATTTCTATTTAATTACAGAGAAGTTTATCGAAAGGAAAGGGAAACAATATCTGTTCCGACGAGCTGACACATTGCGCTAGATCTGTGGACGCCAAGATCTCTAGGGCTGGCGAGGCTAAGTCTTAGGGAAAATGGAAGAGATTCTGTAAATTGAATCCTCTATTGCTCCTCTGGTCTAAATAAATGAGAACCTTTGAGTAGCATAGATTCTGTCTTCAAATCTCATGCACTTGCTTTCATAAAATTCATCCCTCCGAAAGTAACTTTGATTTTAAAATAAAAATAACCCCTTGCTCTGTTTAGGGGGAGTTTTATTTTAAATATATAGGGGGAGACAAAATTTCGAAATCCTTTTTGATTCCCACAGAAAGGGGGAGAAATATTTCTGAGCATAAAACATACTTGCACATGTTTATCCAGGTTTTGTGTAAATAAAAAAAGGGGAGATTGTTGGATCTGTTTCTACAGATCAGAATCTAAGTTTTGATTAACATAAAACTTGCTTATATTTGACTAACAGCTTTTGTGCGATGTGCAGTGCACTTGATTTAAGAAAAAAGGAAGATATCTGTTAAGATAAAATTTATAAGTTTTGGTGATAACAAAATGAGAATAAGAACTGATCTTAATTTTTCGCAGAGAACTTAGATTCCGTGACGTCATAAAAGTGTATTGAGGATTTCAGATTTCGTGACGTCATACAAGTGTATTGAAGATTTCAGATTCGGGAGTTCTGAGTTAAGTTGAGTTGACATCTGTGTTGACTATTTGGGAATTAATCAAAACTGAGCAGAGTTAAGTATTCAGAAATTCATTTTTCGTTATCGGGTTGATGCTTTCGAATAAGATTTGATTATTTGGATCAGTTGAGTATTCGGTACAGTTAATTTAGATATCGGGACAGTTGTGCAAACTTTAGGTCTTTCAGACTTGAGAAGCTACAGTAAGAAATCTGTTGTTAGAGCAAAGTTCATTCAGACTTGATTCAGAGGCGTTAATAACAGATTCCGTTATTGACTCAGTTCTTACAGATTTTGCTAGCCCTTCTCCGAGAAATTCAGATATCTCCTTGCCTTCTCCGCATCAGAGTCCATCTACTGATTCTTCTTCGCATTTTAATTCAGAGGACATTCTTCAGGGCACTGACACCGCTGTTGAACAGATACTATTACCTTCTACTGCTGCTCCTGCTACGAATATCAATGAATAGTTTGCATAGCTTCGGACTTCTATTTCTGAAATTTCTATCAAGCAGCTGCGAACACAAAGCAAAATTGGCGATCTCCAGAATCCTATCCTTTCAAAGATTGATACTCGAGAGAAAGCTGCTGCCGAGGCTCGTATTAAACAAGACCAAACTTTTCGAGGCCTTATTAAAACTATTCGGCAGGGAGTTCAAACTGACACAGCTGCTTTATTGATTGAATTGCATGAATTTAAGAAGGCAGTTCGTGCTCAAAATGCTTTTGTAACGACTGATTTGGCAGATCTTCGTAATGAAGTCAAGGATCTCAAAGCTGATTTATCTATGGAATTTGATGACAAATTGGCTGTTATTCGCAATGATCTACTGGAGTTCCGTGTGGAAACACATGGACAATTAGCTTCCCTTAGTACTAATCTTGCTGAACTCATAGCCTTTGTCACTAATGGCCGTGATGACAAAAAGGGGGAAGTGGGTAGCAGCCATGACCGAGATCAGCCTCCTCCTGGTGGTAGTGGTAGTAGGAGTGAGCCATCAAGAAAAAGAGGAAGCAGTGGATCTAGGCAGAAAAGTTGGAGATACTGGCTAAATGAATAAGATTTGAATTTGGATTGTTACGAGTTTCTAGTTTTTCAGTTCTTGTACAAATCTTTTGTACTGTGCTTCTTATTGAATATATATAAGCAGACTTGGAGCAATTTCTTTGTTGTCTCTTTTAAGTCAAAGGCTGCTAAGTTTTGTGATCACCAAAAAGGGGGAAATTGTTAAGATAAAATTTATAAGTTTTGGTGATAACAAAATGAGACTAAGAACTGATCTTAAGTTTTCGCAGAGGATTTCAGATTCCGTGACGTCATACAAGTGTATTGAGGATTTTAGATTCCGTGAGTGTATTGAAGAGTTCAGATTACGGAGTTCTGAGTTAAGTTTCTTTGACATCTGTGTTGACTATTTGGGAATTAATCAAGACTGAGCAGAGTTAAGTATTCAGAGATTCAGGTTTCATTATCGGGTTGATGATTTCGAATCAGATTTGATTATTTGGATCAGTTGAGTATTCGGGACAGTTAATTCAGATATCGGGACAGTTGTGCAGACTTGAGGTCTTTCAGACTTGAGAAGCTACAGTAAGAAATCTGTTGTTAGAGCAAAGTTCATTCAGACTTGATTCAGAGGCGTTAGTAACAGATTCCGTTATTGACTCAAGTGGTATTATTCAGATTTGAGAGTATAAACAGATTCCTCTCTAGTTACTTCAGATCTCAGTATTTCAGATGTGGTTACAGAATGCTCAGTGAGTATAACAGATTCGAGGACAATTCAGATTTGAGTGCAGTATCCTTGGAGATTCTCTAAGCATTCAGATTTGACAAAATTGCAAGCATACTCAAATGTGAGCTTCGATTCTCTTCAGAAGTTATCAAGAATTATTTATAGAGAATCAACGGTCAAAGTTTATATCGTATAAAAGGCTGGAATTAAGGAGAAAAGATCAGAGCTATTTTGGGTAAAATTGCACAGTGCACAGAATGCTTGATACGATGATTACCCGCTTTGGAATATAAGTCAATTTAGCCCTGACGAGCATAGTTTACCTTTTGTATGGCATTAATGGAGCATTAAATGCTATGATATGATGAAGATATGCAAAAGAGCTTATCTCTACTGGCTACATTTAATGACCGTTGAAGACAAAGAGTATAAAAGGCTGAAGAATTCAAATTAAGAAGCTCTCTCCGTCTTCTGCTCCTCTACGCTATCAGTGTTTTAAAAAAAAAATCTCTCAAATACTCACTGGAACAATTCATTGCAAATATATTCTAAGTCCAGTATTACAACTCGAAGAACATTCAAGGTCAACCTTCATAATTTCTATCATTCGAGTTATCTTCTGGTTTACATTGTAAACAATTCTTGTTGATAAAAGAACCAGAAGATCTACAGTACTCAATAACATCATATTTCATTGTAATATTTATCTTTGAGTCTATAAAAGACTTGCTGTGTGAAGCAGTCTTGAAAATCACATTGATTGTATTCAGCAGTCGTATCTGCTTTTAGTTGAAGTTGCTAGGAGTTCATCTTGAGCGAGGCTTGGTGACTGGGTGTAGACAGAAGCTGTGTGCATCAAATTCTTCTAGTGGAACCTTCCTACAAAGGAAGAAGGGGAGACGTAGGATTTGATATCCGAACTTCCATAAACAAACTCTAAATCTTGCACTTTTACTTTACAGTATCGCATTTACATTTATACTGTTCACTGGTTGATCGACTTCTTACCGCATATTTATTGTTAATCGAGAAATCAGATTTCGAACTGAGATACATCAGATCTGAGTTAAGCAAGGCGCTTGTAAAATTACTTTTAAAGGTTTCGAAAATTTAAAAAACTAAGAGTTCATTTAACCCCCCCTTCTGAACTTTTAAAGCTGTTTTCGATCCATATTGATCCTATCAATTGGTATCACAGCTTGCGCATCTCAGTTATTGAACAGTATGTTATTTACGTTCTATATATTTCAGTATTTCTACCTCACATAACAAGATTCCCATGTTTTCTTTCAGGCCTCATGCACACATCAGAGTAAAACCACGCAAACACAAACGGGAGCTACTAAAAAGTGGTTAAAATTTTTGCTTTTGGCCTGACTGAAAGATAACATAATTTAAAATACAAGATACTCAAAATAATCCCATTTTATAAATCCACAACAACACAAATATTCAAGTACCACAAATGCCCAACGGCTGAATACAACACAACTACAGATGGTCCACCAACTATATAAGAAAAAAGCATCACACGAAGTGATACCAGTGTATACAAATACTAAATATAACTGGGACACTCTAACCACCTCCTGGGGCACCACCAGCTGGATCATAACCTTGACCAGCTGCGAAACCTGGAAAACCTGAACAACAGACAAGCAAACAAACACAACAGCACAAGAGGACGTCGGGGTTAAACCCCAGTTCGGAGAGCAACTATAAAATATCAATGAATAGCAAAAGATATAATGCAAATGCTATGCATGAGGGAAAATGCAACAGCCGAAGGCTGCAACCAAGAAAGGGAGCCAAAGAGTTCAACAACTGACAACAGATTTTGTGAAGAATGGTTAGTGGCCACTGGTGTGTGTACAAGGACATGGGAATTACCCAATCATCTTTACACCACACCTGAATACCAGATGCATCAACAACTCAACCTGCTGTTGCCCAACCCATAAACTGTGATAGTTAACCACTCGATGCATGAGGGCTAACAGACCAGCAGGGAGATGAGAGTGCGGTATTTCCGCTCGCCCTCGCATCCTGGTAAGAAAACAGAGCAACAACAAAGCATGGATACAACAGCTGAACAGCATATAAAGCAACAAGCAATGCACACACAGCAATCAAACATAATATCCATGCCAATTCCAGCCGTAACATAAGCTCAGCATCCGTACCTCACCAGCTTCTGAGCTATAATTACCACACACAGCTGCTACAATCAAGTCCAAGCAACATAGATCTGTCACCTGCTATGTCAACACAAGCCACTGCTCAAAAGCCGAAATGTAAAATAACAGCAGCTGAGAGCTACAACTCCACCAGCGCTCATCTACCTTCCTAACTCAACGGAAAGCTCTAACAAAGCTTAAAGGTAGCATATTTACTTACCCCAACGAAAATACTGGCACGGCAGGGAACGCTTATGCTAGCAAACTACACAAGGGAGGTGTCTTAGCGATCCTGCGATCCTCTTACAGCTCCTCCAAAGCTTTCTAAAGAGGTATAGAACGAAGCGCCTTAGCGAGAGGAGTCCAACGCTACCACTCTCACTCTCGTCGGAGTGGTCTACCACCGGAAATTAGGACGGATAAGGTTACTGTGAACAGTAACTAGGGTTCGCGACAAAATTTGCTATCGGGAAATATTTCAAAGTATGGGATCTGTTAAACAATCAAAGACCAAGTATTTTCTTAAATACACTACTAAAACAGCAGATAGAAACAGGAATAGATCCACCGACAAAATCAGTTGTCACAACTAATATTCCCAACCAGCAGCTGAGATCTCGCATCAGCTTTTTCCCTTCGCTAATATATTAACCAGCAGTTGAATCTTTCAAACAACGCTAAAGCTAAATGGCATCGCACCAACTTAACCAAACGACGTCGCAGAGGAACACATCACCTTGCTACCAACAGCTGATTCACAAACCAGCAGTCACAATGCATAAGATCTCTCAACAGCTGATGTCTATCATAACCAACAGCTGATACAAAGCGCTCCACTCAAAACGCTGTCGTTCCAACTTATCTAAACGACATAGTTTCGATATCCGCTACGAAACACGCTAACGAAACCAACAGCTGGTTTCTGCTCACAAAACGTCGTCGCTACAGAGTCCCTCAGCGCTCTCTGTTGATCATCGCTACTAACATACCAACAGCTGATCACTCGAAAAAGCTGGTCTCTCGCAACAGCTGGATAAGCGCTAATACACCAACGTCTGGAATCCACGTCAGCATTGCTGCTGCTTCCTACCAACACGCAACGTCTGAAATATCAACAACTGACGCGATCACTCAACGGCTGATCCTACTACTACTGCTGATGATTCCAACACTTAGGCAAAATCGATGTCTATGCCAAGAACATCGACCAACAGCTGGTCCAAACCCGACCAACACCTGATTGCGAAAACACAGATCTCACAACTCTCCCCCACTAAAACACGATTTCTTCATCGAAATCAACAAGTCCAGGAACAACTCAAATGAACCCAAGAGTTCAAGATAACTGAGCAAACAATTACTGAAATCTGATGTAACACTTACGCAAACAGATGATGCCACTCACGTTGCATCTTCTCTTCCATCTCCCAGGTAGCTTCTTCCCTATCATGTTTGCTCCATTGAACCATCACCAAGGGAATGGTTTTATTCCTCAACTGTTTCTCTTTTCTATCTAGGATCCGCAAGGGATACAACGTAACTCAACGTCTGATCTAGATCAACCTCGTCAGTTCTCAACACATGAGACGGATCTGGCTCGTACTTACTCAACATGGAAACATGAAAGACATCATGTAGAGAAGATAAATCTGGTGGCAACAACAGCCAATACGCCAAAGGGCCAATCCTCTCAACAATTTCATACGGACCAACATAACGTGGAGCTAACTTTCCCTTGTGTCCAAAGCGCACAACACTGCGAAACGGAGAAACTTTAAGGAACACGAGATCACCAACCTGAAACTCTAGAGGTCGACGCCTCCTATTTGCATAATTGGCTTGGCGATCCTGGGCAGCTTTCATCCGCTGTAGAATCAGATCCACATGATCCTTCATCTTCTGCACAAACTCTGGGGAAGACAGCTGCTTCTCCCCCACTTCTTTCCAACATACTGGCGATATGCACTTTCTGCCATACAAAGCCTCGAATGGAGTCATACCAATCGTCACTTGGTAGCTGTTATTGTAAGAAACCTCAACTAAAGACAACGCGTCTTGCCAGCTACCACCAAAATCCATTACAACAGCTCTTAACATATCCTCCAACGTCTGGATAGTTCTCTCAGATTGGCCATCTGTTTGGGGGTGATCGCTGTACTCATAGTCAATCTGGTACCCAAAGATGCTTGCAAACTCTTCCAAAACCTGGAAGTAAACCTTGGATCTCGGTACGAAACGATTGAAACAGGCACACCGTGCAATATAACCACAAAATCCACGTACAGTTTCGCCATTTTCTTCAACAAAAACGTTATACCATAGGGAATGAAGTGCGCAGACTTTGACAATCTGTCGATAACAACCCAAATCGCATCACAACCTCTGATGGAACGAGGCAAATGCGTCACAAAATCCATCGCTATGTGCTCCCAATTCCATTGGGGCACTTCCAAACTCTGCAACAGACCACCAGGTCTTATCCTTTCAGCCTTAACCTGCTGACATTTCAAGCAACGAGCAACAAAACCAGCAACGTCGCTCTTCAAACCAGCCCACCAGAAGTGTGGCTTCAACGCATGGTACATCTTCCGTGCACCAGGATTAACATTGTGTCTACTGCAATGCGCTTCTATAAGGATCTCCTCCCGAAGATCTATCAGATTGGGCACAACCAACCTACCCCGGAAACGCAAACAACCATCAGACGAAACAGAATAGTCCTCAAGTTGACCAGCCCTGACCTTCAACTTCAACTCATGGATGAAAGGATCTGTCCTTTGAGCCGCTCTAATGCTCGAAATGATCTGTGGCTCAACTTGGAAAGAAGAAACCATCACATAATCCTCAGCCGGGTAAAACCTCCAACCCGTAGTGCTAAGATGCTCACGGTCTTTAGAAACATACAACGACGCAAGCATATTTCCTTGAGACTTTCTGCTCAACGCATCCGCCACTACATTAACTTTCCCAGGCTGGTACTTGATCTCACAATCGAAATCCTTCAGCAGCTCCATCCACCTACGCTGTCTCATATTCAACTCAGGCTGCAAAAACAAATACTGCAAACTCTTGTGGTCCGAATACACCACAAACTGCTCGCATACAGATAGTGGTGCCAAATATTCAACGCAAAGACCACATCTGCTAGCTCCAAATCATGAACTGGATAACGAGTCTCGTGCGGTTTCAACTGCCGAGAGGCATACGCAATGACTCGTCCATGCTGCATCAACACACAGCCCAATCCATTGAGCGAAGCATCGGAACACACGATGTAACCACCTGAACCAGACGGCAAAGCCAACACAGGTGCAGTAGTCAACTTCTCCTTGAGCAACTGAAAAGCATTCTCGCATTGCTCAGTCCAAACGAACCGCTTGTCCTTCTGAGTCAACTGAGTCATCGGCTTAGATATACTAGAGAAACGCTCTATAAAACGACGGTAATAGCCAGCCAGACCCAAGAAACTACGAACCTCAGATACATTCCTAGGTCGCTCCCAGTTCAAAACAACATCTACTTTACTGGGATCCACATAAATGCCATCCGCCGAAATCAAATGACCCAAAAACACTACGCGATCCAGCCAGAACTCGCACTTAGAAAACTTGGCATACAGCTGCGAGTCCCTCAACGTCTGAAGGACAACTCTCAAATGCTCCTTATGTTCCAAAGGAGTCTTCGAATACACCAAGATGTCGTCGATGAACACGATCACAAACTGATCTATAAACTCTCGGAAGACTTGGTTCATCAAATCCATGAAGACTGTAGGAGCATTGGTAAACCCGAAAGGCATTACCAGAAACTCAAAATGCCCGTACCTAGTACGAAAAGCAGTCTTCGCGACATCTTGATCTCTAACTCTCAACTGATGATACCCTGAACGTAGATCGATTTTTGAATATACAACAGAGACTTGCAACTGATAAAACAAGTCGTCGATCCTCGGCAACGGGTAAAGTCAATCTTAACAGTAACTTTGTTTAGCTGATGGAAGTCAATGCACATTCTCATTGTGTCATCCTTCTTCTTGACAAACAAGATAGGCGCTCCCCACGGCGACATGCTAGGTCTGATAAAACCTTTCTCCAGCAAGTCATCCAGTTGCACCTTGAGCACTTTCAATTCAGTAAGCGCTAATCGATATGGTTCACACGAAATCGGAGCTGTGCCAGGCACCAACTCAATGCTAAAGTCAATCTCCCTCCTCGGAGGAAAACCAGGAATCTCCTCCGGAAACACATCAGGAAAATGACGCACCACTGGAACGTCGCTGAGCTGCACATGCGAAGAAGAAGATGCATCCAACGCGTAGATCATAATACCAGCGTTCTCCGCCGACAACAAGCTGAACATCTCCATCGCTGAGACTAGCGGAATTTTCGACTGAGAGTCAGCACCGTAGAAATTCCATTTCTCACCGGACTGAGGCCTAAAACGCACGATCCTATGGAAACAATCCACGGAGGCCCTATAACAGGACAACACGTCCATTACCACTATGCAGTCGAAATCCCAAAACATCAGACGAATCAAATTCGCCATCAACACATGCACACCAAACCTCAGAACGCAATCCAACAAAACTTCTTGGGAGAACAGGCTAGCACCTCCAGGAGTAGAAACTGACACCACATCACGCAAAGAAAAGGTATGCAGACCATGCTCGATCACAAAAGAATCAGCAATAAACGAATGCGATGCGCCAGTGTCAAACAACACTCGTGCAGGAAAATCAAAGACAGAACAATTACCTGCAATCACTCCGCTCGGCGCGCCCTCCGCTTGATCCCTCGTAATGGCATTCACTTGAGAATGTTGGGGTCCAGAGAAATTCTGCTGAGACGACTGCCCGAAAGGCGATGGAACAGGCAACTGAAATGGCCTAAACTGCATCACTCCAACCCTAGTCTACGGGAACTGTGGGGAACGACCCCTAGACGATCCTCCTCGACCCTGAGGTTGGGCTGCGGCTTGCTGCGAACCGGCCGATGGACACACCCTCGCAAAATGCCCATACTGACCACAGATATTACAAGAGCCCTGCACACCAACGCACTGCGTTGACAAAGGCTTGCCTCCACAGAAGCCACAAAACTCTGCCCTAGAACCACTGCTACTAGAGCTGCCAGAACCAGAAGAACCAGAACCAGACTTCTTCTTAAAATGATAGCCACGAGGTCGGAACCTCTGACGGCCAGACTGCTGAGACAACTGCTGCTGCTGCTGCTGCGGGCGTTGATGGGCAGACTGGGAATACTGCGCTCCCTGAATAGCGGGACGACCACCCTGAGCACCCTGAGGCCTAGCACGCGACCTCCTGTTCCGCAGACCTTACTCGATATCAACAGCCTCTGCATAGCTCTTTGGTTTACTCGACAAAACCAAAGTATACAACTCTTCATTCAAACCCTCAATAAACTTTGTCCTCTTGGCCCTCTCCTGGCCAGCTACATGTGGGACATACGCCAACAGAGAAGAAAACCTACGGGCATACTCATGCACCGAAATCGTAGCTTGCTCCAAATGATCGAACTCTCGCTCATGAGCATTCACGTACGACTCCGGGACGTACTCCTGCCGAAAGGCAACGCAAAAGCTATCACAAGTAATCTCCACACCTGTGTCCTCTAGCATCCTTGTAGCGCCACGCCACCAACGCTCCGCACTCTTCCTCAGCTGGAAGGTCGCCAAACTCAACCAAAGGACATCATCATACTGAACACGATCAAACAAACAAGTGATGTGCTGCAACCACGAATCCGCATCTTATCTAGACTCGTCACCGTTAAAGATCTAGGGACTCATCCGTTGGAACCTAGCCATCACAATCTCCATGCTTTACACACGGGTTGCTAAGTTTTCAACTTCATCCTCTACACGTCTACCACGACCACGGGAAGGGAAACTACGATGATCCTCGTTCTGATCTCCAGACTCGTCCTGAAACTGCCCTCTACCTCTACCCCTACGTCTAGGCGGCATCTCTACGAAGGCACTAAATAGGATAAAAAAACACAGAACAGAAACAACATATAAATCACATATCACACAAACAATATGCAGCACATAAGTCACATAGTAAATCACAAGCAACACACGATACTGTGCCTAGACTCAAGTGTGATCCAAGAAATCGAGCTTATCCAAGCTTAAGCTCTGATACCAAAAATGTCAGGGCTCGTGCACACATCAGAGTAAAACCACGCAAACACAAACGGAAGCTACTAAAAATTGGTTAAAATTTTTGCTTTTGGCCTGACTGAAAGATAACATAATTTAAAATACAAGATACTCAAAATAATCTCAATTTATAAATCCACAACAACACAAATATTCAAGTACCACAAATTCCCAACGGCTGAATACAACACAAATACAGATGGTCTACCAACTATATAAGACTAAGCATCACACGAAGTGATACCAGTGTATACAAATACTAAATATAACTGGGACACTCTAACCACCTCCTGGGGTACCACCAGCTGGATCATAACCTCGACCAGCTGCGAAACCTGAAAAACCTGAACAACAGACAAGCAAACAAACACAACAGCCCCAGAGGGACCTCGGGGTTAAACCCCAGTTCAGAGAGCAACTATAAAACAGAAATGAATAGCAAAAGATATAATGCTAATGCTATGCATGAGGGACAATGCAACAGCAGAAGGCTGCAACCAAGAAAGGGAGCCAAAGAGTTCAACAGCTCACAACAGATTTTGCGAAGAATGGTTAGTGGCCAATGTGTGTGTACAAGCACACGGGAATTACCCGCTCATCTTTACACCACACATGAATACCAGATGCATCAACAACTGAACCTGATGTTGCCAAACCCATGAACTGTGGTAGTTAACCACTCGGCGCATGAGGGCTAGGAGATGAGAGTGCGGTATTGCCGCTCGCCCTCGTATTATGGTAAGAAAACAGAGCAACAACAAAGCACGGCTACAATAGATGAAATGAAAATGATCATGCATATGCAGTGCAACACTGAACAGCATATAAAGGAACAAGCAATGCACACACAACAATCAAACATAATATCCATGCCACTTCCAGCCGTAACATAAGCTCAACATCCGTACCTCACCAGCTTCTGAGCTATAATTACCACACACAGCTGCTACAATCAAGTCCAAGAAACACAGATCTGTCACCTGCTATATCAACACAAGCCACTGCTCAAAAGCCGAAACATAAAATAACAGCAGCTGGGAGCTACAACTCCACCAGCGCTCATCTACCTTCCTAACTCAAAGGAAAGCTCTAACAAAGCTTAAAGGTAGCATCTTTACTTACTCCAACGAAACTACTGGCACGGCAGCGAACGCTTATGCTAGCAAACTACACAAGGGAGGTGTCTTAGCGATCCTGCGATCCTCTTCCAGCTCCTCCAAAGCTTTCTAAAGAGGTATAGAACGAAAGCCTTAGCGAGAGGAGTCCAACGCTACCACTCTCACTCTCGTCGGATTTGTTTACCATCGGAAATTAGGACAGATAAGGTTACTGTGAACAGTAACTAGGGTTCGCGACAAGATTTGCTATCGGGATATATTTCTAAGTATGGGATCTGTTAAAAAATCGAAGACCAAGTCTTTTCTTAATACACTACTCAAACAGCAGATAGAAACAGGAATAGATCCACCGACAAAATCAGTTGTCACTACTAATATTCCCAACCAGTAGCTGATATCTCTCATCAGCTTTTGCCCTACGCTAATATATTAAGCAGCAGTTGACTTTTTCAAACAATGCTAAAGCTAAACGGCGTCGCACCAACTTAACCAAACGACGTCGCAGAGGAACACGTCACCTTGCTACCAACAGTTGATTCACAAACCAGCAGTCACAACGCATGAGATCTCTCAACAGCTGATGTCTAGCATAACCAACAGCTGATACAAAGCGCTCCACTCAAAACGCTGTCGTTCCAACTTATCTAAACGACGTAGTTTTTCTATCCGCTACAGGCTAACGAAACCAACAGCTGGTTTCTGCTCACAAAACATCGTCGCTACAGAGTCCCTCAGCGTTCTCTGCTGATCATCGCAACTAACATACCAACAGCTGATCACTCGCAACAGCTGGTCTCTCGCAACAGCTGGATACGCGCTAATACACCAACGTCTGGAATCCACGTCAGCATTGCTGCTGCTTCCTACCAACACGCAACGTCTGAAATATCAACAACTGATGCGATCACTCAACGGCTGATCCTACTACTACTGCTGCTGATTCCAACACTTAGGCAAAATCGATGTCTATGCCAAGGACATCGACCAACATCTGGTCCAAACCCGACCAGCACCTGATTGCGAAAACACCGATCTCACATTTTCAAAGGAATACTATGATGATTGGAAGATCAGGATGAAAGCGCACTTGGCCGCGCAAGATGATGACATGTGGTATGTTATCACGAATGGTCCCATGAAGATCTTGAAATCCAACGCTGCTATAGCTATAACTGAAGGATCACCTCAGTGGGTTGAAAAGAATCGCCATGAATACACAACTGAGGACAAGAAAAAGGCTAATCTGGACAACGTGGCTAAGGATACTCTTTACAAGACGCTGGATAAAAACATGTTAAGCAAGATCAAAACCTGTGCCACAGCAAAAGAGATTTGGGAGAAGCTGATTCAGATCTGTTACGGCAATGACGAAACCAAGGAGAACAAATTAATTGTAGCCCAACAGAAATATGAATCAATCTGAGTTCGATGAACGTTTTAGTTCTGTAGTGATTGAGCTAAAAAGTCTGGGAAAAGAATACAACAATCGTGAGTTGGCACTGAAAGTGATGAGAGCACTTCCCAGGGAGTGGGATGTCAAGACAATGGCCATGCGGGAATCTAAGGATCTAAACAAGTTGGAGCTTCATGATTTGTTTGCAAACCTGAAGGCGTGTGATTTTGAGTTAGAAACCAGATCTGAGGTAGGACCTTCGACATCTCAACCAACTAAATCTCTGACGGCAAAAACATCTGAACAAAGCTCACCAATCAAAGCCGAACAACTCAGCAATGATGCAATGTCCCTCTTCGTCAAGAAGTTTGGGAAATTCCTGAGAAGATCCTATAACCCTTCTTTCTCTTTTAATAATGCTAACAAATCTGAAAAATTATCAACTGATATGAATTGTTACAACTGTGGTCTTCCAGGTCACTTTGCTGCAGACTGTAGCAGGCCAAAGAAGGAGGATAGACCCAAAAGGGATGAGAAGAAGGACGATAGATCCAAGGAAAGATCAAAGGAGAGAAGGATGAGGACAAGATCTGAAAAAGGCGCAACAGAAAGAATGATCGTAAAGTAGTTGTTGCAGAAGAAAGCAATAAAAGCTGGGCGGACTCAGATTCCGATTCCTCATCAAGCAGCTCCTCATCAAGTGATAGTGAACAGGAGGAAGTTCACTGCCTAATGGCCAACCAATCTTCAGATGACGAGGTATTCGACTTCTCAAATATTGAATTTACACGAGAGGACCTAATCACTGCACTTAATGACATGGTCCATGAGTACAAGAAGCTTTCTCAAACATTCGAGGAAGTCAAAGCTGAAAACATTGATTTGAAAAATAGTTTGATGGAACCAAGAACTGTTCAACTTGGTGAAACTGGCAGTTTACAAATTGAGTTGAGTAAGCTGAAGACTGAGATGGAATCGTTGAGATTAAGATCTTGTGAGCTCGAATCTGAAAACAAAAGGTTAAAAGAAGTAATGAGCTCCTGGACCCAGTCTTCTGTTTCACTAAACAAGCTGTGTGAGACTCAGAAGCCAGCTTATGATAGAACAGGTTAGGTTTCAATGCTGATGAAAGCAGCTCTGGAGAGACTTGTACTCAGTCAAATCTGGCATGTGACAAATTCAAAAAGATGAATTTTGTCAAAGCCAGTGTGATACACAACGTTTATGAGTCGGTACGGTAGGATGACCAGATCTCGGGGCAACTGAATCAAAAAGGGAAAGCCGGTATTGGCTATGTCAGACACGAGAACTCTAAGTATAGTTGGCTAAAGAACAGAATTGAAAAGGAAAAGGCGAAAGCTGTATCCAAGTCGTTTGTTCAGAACCAACAAAGACGTGGTTCTAAGAAGGTCAAATCTGAATGGAGAAATATTCAGGCCCGAAGAGATCTGAATGGTCAAGATATCAAACCAAAGCTCAACAGATCTCACCATATTCCCGCACACACCCTTGTGGACTTTCATACTGGGAAAACTGTTAAGGTAATTCAAGTATGGGTCTCGAAAGGGATAATCCTATCTGGACCCAAGTAAAATTGGGTACCAAAATTTGTTTTCGTGTTTGCAGGACAGTAGGTACAAGGCTGGAGATGAGTCAAGCATATGGTACCTTGATAGTGGGTGTGCACGTCACATGACTGGAAACCCAAAGGTGTTATCAGATGTGACACCTCACAAAGGAGCTAAAATCGTTTTTGGTGATAACTCACATGGTAACACTGTAGGTAAGGGTAAGCTTACCCACGGTAACATTTCAATATATGATATTTTAGTTGTTGAAAACCTGTGATATAATTTAATTAGTATAAGTCAGCTGTGTGACAAGGGTTACATAGTTAGCTTTCAAAAGCACACTTGCACAGTTCAGAGTCCAGAAGGTCTGACTGTATTGGTAGGTAAAAGATCGGGGAATACCTACATTATCAACTGGTCAGAACCAATGGGATCTGAATAGATCTGCCTTGAAGCTGACTCTTCCAAGAGTTTGATATGGCATCAGCGAATGAATCATCTAAACTTTAAAACGCTTGCCAAATTGAGTCAGCATGAACTGGTTTCTGGTATGCCTAAAATCAATTTTTCTAAAGATAAGTTCTGTGCCGCATGTCAGCTTGGTAAACAAAATTCGTTCCACTTTTAAAAATAAAGGTGGTAAACGTTCTTCCCGAAGCTTAGAACTTTTACATATGGATCTTTTTGGTCATATTCCCGTAACTAGCTTAGGGGGAACGAACTACACCCTAGTCGTTGTTGATGATTTTACAAATTCACTTGGGTGCTGTTTCTAAAATCAAAATCTGCGCTGACCAACTGATTCGGATTTTAAAACGTTTACAAAATGACAGATCTTGTACGGTCAACAGGATAAGAAGTGATCATGGTACCGAGTTTTTAAATCAAAAATTATCTTCTTATCTAGATGACATAGGGATAAAGCATGAGCTTTCTTCAGCTAGAACTCCTCAATAGAACGGGCTAGTTGAGAGGAGACTTATCTAGATGACATAGGGATAAAGCATGAGCTTTCTTCAGCTAGAACTCCTCAATAGAACGGGCTAGTTGAGAGGAGAAACCGTAATTTAAAAGAAGCTGCTAGATCTATAATTGCTTACTTTGGAATTTCTCAAAAATTTTGGGCAGAATCAGTTAATACAACTTGCTACACTCAGAACAGATCAATGATAAATAAGTTGCATGATAAAACCCCTTATGAGATCTGGAGTGGCAAGAAACCTGATATATCATATTTCAGGGTGTTTGGGTGCAGATGTTTCATTCATAATAATGGTAAAAAGCACCTCATAGCTTTGATGCAAAATCTGATGCAGGTATCTTCCTAGGTTATTCAGCGGTGAGCAAAGCTTATCGATTTTTAAACAATCTAAGTCTGACCGTTGAAGAATCAGCACACGTTGTCTTTGATGAGACAAGTTTTAGATCCAACTCAGCTGCGAGCCTCAACGATTTGTGCACATGATTAGAATCATCCAGTCTTGATGAATCAGATGATGACGTGCCACAGCAAAGATACTCAGCAGAGATGCAACCAGAGCTGGACACACCACACAACAATGATCAAGCAGATCTGACAGGTAACTCAGTGGTTGTTGATTTGACTAACGTTGACCCAACGCAGGATCAGATCTCATCAAGTGTACTAGTTGCTGGAACTGAAGCAACCAATGCTCAAGATGCTGCACAAACAGATCCATAATACCTCAAGTGACATCTGATGCACAAAATGCGAGCACATCTCAACTGATATCTGGATCAAATCTGGAACAAAGATCTTATCAATTGACATCAATCAATCCAGAAGCGACAATCCAGCCAGACATACAAGAAGAACAAGGAGCAAATCCAATCAGATCTGATCTTCGATGGAATAGAAATCATCCACCCGAGCAGGTCATAGGTAACATTAATTCTCCTGTTCGCACACGAAGCCAGCTTATGCATGATCATTTTGATTCAGCATTCATATCATATATAGAACCAAAACAGATAGATGAAGCCTTAGCAGACCCAAGCTGGGTAGATGCAATGCAAGAAGAACTAAATCAATTTAAGCGAATAATGTTTGGCAACTTATACCTAGACCTTCTAATCGATGGGTCTTTAGGAACAAACTGAATGAAGATAGTATTAAAAAGAAACAAAGCTAGACTGGTTGCTCAGGGCTTTAGGCAAATGCAAGGAATAGACTTTGATGAAACTTTTGCCTGTACCCCGATTAGAAGCCATTCGCATGTTCTTAGCATATGCTGCATATAAAGTGTTGGGACACAAATTCAAGAAGTTTTGGTGATGAAATACTTAACAGGAAAAAGAATCCATAAAAGAGATCATTCAAACCAAAGAGTCAAGGACCGGACAAGACTTATCACGCTCAACAAAGAAATCAGCTCGAAGTATTGAGGTCAAAGTCGAACCAGCCTGAAGATATATTTCAAAAAGCTGAACGACGTAAAGCACAAGAAACCAGCTCGAATGAGTGAACCAGCTGGATACTAAGACACTAAAAGCTATATCAGCTGGATTAGTAGACAATGCAAACATCAGCCAGAATATCAGAAGATATTATCAGCTCGATACATGGAATTGAAAATTCAGCTGGGTATAACAACGACATAAGGAATTTGAAATTTGGAATGACTAAAGTACTATGCCATCTGAAGCTATTCAGTTGACATCTCTGCAACGATGTGTGGTCGTTGAAACCACTTGAAGCTAAGACCAGAAATGCAGGGATATGACACCATACTGAAGACGGCGCAGATTTACCAAAAAGGGATATGCATTTATTGAAGATGTACTTTCATAGTACAAGCTTTTAAGGCGCCGCAGATATCTCAGCTTGGATGTATTCAACGTGTCTACTGGTAACATTTATTACTGTTACATCCAAGGAGTAAATACAAAAGAGAAGAAAAATCATGAAGAACTACAGATACACACGAGATCATTCAGATATTACACAAGTCCTTCACTGAAGAATAGTTCATTTTTGAACCAGCTCGTCAAAACTGACACACGCACATATCAAATATACTCTTTGTGTCACAAACTCTTCTACACTCATTTCTGTAGACTTGAACTTGATTTGTAGAATCAGAAACAGAGCGTGTCTGAGTGCTAGAGTAGCACAACCAGCTGAGAGCTTTAACTGTTAAAATACGAACAAGGCTAAGGGCCTGTGTGTCGTAAGATAGCTAAACAGCTGAGCACTAAAGTGTTTGTAGTAACGAACCAGGCTGCGGGTCTGCGTGTCGTTTTTTGCTAGGAGTTCTCTTGGCTGAGGGTCACGAGAGTGGGTTTGTACAAAAGTTGAATAAATCAAAGCTTCTATTGAAATCCTTCCCGTCGTGGAATAAGGGGAGACGTAGGAGAGATTGGTCCGAACTTCTAGAAAAAACTCACTTGTTCTTATTGTCTTTATTTCTGCACTTTGATTAAATTGTTCAGCTGCTTGAATCACGTTTATTCCGCATAAAAAAATTTTATTACGTGAGACAACATCACTGAGAAAACCTTCCGGCTGATAATTCGGCTGGAAGTTGGCTTTGAGCTGTAAAATACTTTCAAAATAAAATGTTTGTCTACAATTAGCAAAGGATTTAATTCTCACCCCCCCCCTCTGAACTCTCAAGCACTCTTTTCGATCTTAACAAGTGGTATCAGAGCGTGTTTTCTCAGTGTCTGAACATTTTACTAATTATTATTGTTAAATATGTCGGTCTCTCACTCTAAAATTCCTATGTTCTCCAGGGAGGAATTCGATACTAAAAGTAAACACTTCTATTGCTATAGCTGATGGTGCACCTCAATGGATTGAGAAGCCTAGGCAGGAGTGGAGTTCCAAAGATAAGAAGAAATCAAATCTCGATAATGTCACAAAAGACATACTATACAAGACATTAGACAATAACATGTTTAGCAAAATCCAGACATGCACCACTGCAAAAGAAATATGGGAAAAACTGGTCCAGATCTGTGAAGGAAATGAGGAAACAAAAGAAAACAAGCTGACTGTAGCCTTGCAAAATTTGAGCTCATCAAGATGAAGCCCGAAGAAACCATGGCCGAGTTTGATGAAAGATTCGGCTCTCTGGTGATCGAACTAGCCAGACTAAATAAAACTTACAGCAATAGAGAGTTGGCTCTAAAAGTGATGCGTGCACTCCCCCAAAGAATGGGATGTAAAGACTATGGCCATGAGGGAGTCAAAAGATTTGAAAAAACTGGAGTTACATGACTTGTTTGCTAACCTGAAGGCATACGAGTTCGAACTAGAAACTAGAGCCGAAATGGAGCCATATACATCTCAACCAACTAAAGCTCTGGCTGCTTCCATGCTCTACTGAAAGCAGATCTACAGATGAGATGAGCAAGGACGCAATGGCTCTGCTCATCAGAAAAATTGGAAAATTCATGCGGAAGCAGAACTCTCAACCTTTCTCATTTAATTCCCAAGAAAAATTTTAATAATCCTTCTGAAAATAAATGCTATAACTGTGGCAGGACTGGTCATTTCATGGCTGATTGCAATAGGCCAAAACAAGATGAAAAGAAACGACCGGACCGTAGCAGCAGCAGGACCAAGAAGGATAAAAAGATATATCGAAAAGGGAAGAATGAAAAAGCTATGGTGGCAAGAGAGAGTAAGAGTGCATGGGCTGACTCTGATTCAGATGAATCAAACTCTGAAGATTCCTCATCAATCGACAGCGAAGATGAAGTACAGTGTCTCATGGCAGATGACACTGAAGAGGTATTTGATTTCTCAAATCCTTAATTTACACGAGAGGATCTTGTCACCGCACTAAACGAAATGGTTCTTGAATATAAGAAACTTTCTCAATCATTCACGGAATTTAAGGCTGAAGAAGAGATTTGTGCAACAAGCGCTGAGTTAGTTGGCTCAGGTGCTATGCAGGTTGCTCTAAGTAAGCTTAAAAATGAGAATGCGGAGTTGAAAATAGGTCAGAAGAGTTACTCTACGAAAATCACCGATTAACTGAAATAATAAACTCCTGGACAAAATCATCTGTCTCATTACAGAAACTGCAAGGAGTTACTAAACAATTTGGTGATAAAACCGGATTAGGGTACTCCAGCTATGAAAGCAGTACCTCAGGAACCGATAGCAATCCAAGGCAAGGAGAAACAAAGTTTAAGACAATCAACTTTGTAAGATCTAGTCGGGAACAGATTGCTGACAAAAATTCTGGTGAAAATATGATGGCAGATAAGTCCTTGATCCGGCAAGGAAGATTTTGTGGGTTAGGATATACTGCTCCTGAGAAGCATCGGGAGAGCTGGTTAAACAAAAAAATTGAATTTGTAAAAGGAAAGCCTAAATTCTACAACATAAACCAGCTCAACCAATCTTCAGCTAAGGATAGACTATACAAACCACTCTATCTAAAATCCAGCTCCATAAACTCTTATGATACCTATCAAAATCACACCAGAACAATGTACACACACGGATCACACAAAAGCTTTGATGTACAAACTGGTAAATAGATTAGGATTATCCAAGTATGGGTTCCGAAAGGTCTAATCAAACCTGGACCCAACTTAATCAAAGGGTACCAAGTTGCATTATTTTGTGATTGAAGGAACGAAAGACATCAAGAATGAAGCAGTCTACATGGTATCTGGACAGTGGATGTGCCAGGCACATGACTGGGAATGCCAAGATACTCTCAAATATAAAACAATGCAATGGCCCCATAATCACCTTTGGTGACAATTCTAATGGTAACACCGTGGGTAAGGGTAAGCTTACCCATGGTAACTTTACAGTAAACAATGTACTTCTCGTTGAAAATTTGTACTATAACCTGAGCAGTATAAGTCAGCTATGTGATAGTGATTATTCTGTTAAATTTCAAAAACATACATGCACAGTCTTTGATCCAAAAGGTTTCACTATTCTCATAGGATATAGATCTGGAAACACATACAAAGTAGATTGGTCAGACCAGCCGAATAAAGAACAAACTTGTCTAGTTGCTGACTCCTCAACGTGTTGGTTATGGCATCAACGGATGAACCATTTGAATTTCAAAACTATTGCCAAATTGAGTAAAAACGAGCTGGTCGATGGCTTACCCAACTTACGATTTTCTAAGGACAAGGTTTGCTCCGCCTGTCAGCTGGGGAAACACATCAAATCCTCTTTTAAACTTAAAGGCAATACAAAAACCTTTCGAAAGCTGGATCTCTTACATATGGATTTTTTCGGTCCAATTTCTGTGGCCAGCTTAGGGGGAATGAAGTATACTCTTGTTGTGGTCGATGATTTCTTCAAATTCACTTGGGTACTATTTTTGAAATCTAAAGATAAAACTGCCGACCAGCTGATCAAACTTTTAAAACGTCTTCAAAATGAGCAGTCTTTGTAATGTCAATCGTATTAGAAGTAATAGAGGAATAGAATTTGTAAACGTTAAAATTTCCTCATATTTGGATGATATTGGAATCAAACATGAGTTGTCTGCAGCAAGAACACCTCAGCAGAATGGACTGGCTGAGCGTAGAAATCGTACCTCGAAAGAAGCTGCCACAACTATGATTGCTGATTCTGGCATCTCAAGCAAATTTTGGGCTGAAGCTATCAACACCGCTTGTTATACTCAAAATAGAACAATCATAAGCAAAGGACATGGGGGCACACCCTATGAGATCTGGAATGGCAAGAGACCTGATATCTCGTATTTCAGGGTGTTTGGATGCAAATGTTTCATACACATTAATGGTAAAATGTACTTACGAGCTTTTGACGTAAAATCTGATACATGTACATTTCTGGGATACTGTGAGACCTAAAATGTAATTAAGATTAATTTGTTGGAATTAATCAGATTTTAGAGATTTCTGGTGGTTCAGATCTTTGTTTGGAAGTTTGGTTAGTATTTTTGGGTCAGATTTCTCATTTTAAGAAATTCTGGAAGTTTTCGTATTTGTGAGTAGAGATCTGGTTTTGAGATCTGGTTTGGTGAAGAGAGCTGGTCGATTTTATGAAATCCAGTCGTAGCGTGTTTTGGTAGCGCGAGATTCCTAAACGCCGTCGTTTTAGTGAAATCTGGATGCGTTGTGTTGAGTGAAAGCTGGTAGCATGTTTGTAACAGCTGCTGCTTTATCTCGTTTGTTGAGGGAAAAATGGTATCGTTTTGATTAGTTGGTGCGATGCCGTTTTGAGTGTTGCGTCTGGTACCAGCTGGTGGGATCTGTTCACGTGTGCCTGCTGGTTGTCCAGCTGAGAGTAGATGTCAACGATGGTCAACTCTACTGTAGCTTGCGTCTGGTTTCCTGTAGCTTGCGGCTGGTATTGCGCGAGGGTTATCGACCGGATTTGATGACGTCAGCTATGCGACGCCGTTTTATTAAGTTGGAACGCAGTGTTTTGATGCAACATCTAGTATAAGCTTTTGAGTGTTATACAATCCAGCTTTTGGGTTTAAGAACCAGCCGATGGTTATAGAACAACTGCTGGTTTTGGTTGGTGGACTTATTAACCAGATTTCAGCAGTCGCGAGATTTATTTAAGGAAGACTTGGTCTTCGATTTGAGATACCAGATCTCATACTTAGTAAAATTCTCCCAATTGTCGACCTCTATTTCTCGAACCCTAGTACTGTTCACCGTTGATTTTATCCGGTGATTCCCGTCGTTTCCGACTGTTGTTTTGGGCGTTTGAGGTAGCGTTGGACTCCTCTCGGGAAGCTCTTCCATCCTATACCATTCTTGGAGGCTGTTGTGTTAGAGTAGATGCCCAACTAGCCAACTTGTGGCGTGTGGGTTTATAGACTCTTGTATATGACAATCTTTATATATGACATTCGCATTTATTTATATGGCATTCTTTACTTTCATTGTATGTATGATGATTTACAATTGCGTTGAGTAAAGACCTAGAATGCACTAAAGCGTATGTTAGATGTGATAGTGGGTATGATGGCTATCATGAAACACATTTAATAGTCGCTGTGTATTCTGAATATGTTCCTAGTCGATTGGGCCGTCAAAATGAGGATAAGGCCGCCCGAGTTCGAGACTAGTATCTGCGATGCGAAGTACCATGTTTCATTGGTAGGGAACATTGTGATGTTCTGAGCATGCAGATAGATAGTGACCTGGTGATCTATCGAACTACCCTCGTTCGGACTTTCCAAGTGGTTACCATTTGTCGAGTGGATAAGTCCGAGGTCTTGTTTGTACTGATTAGTCCTCACGACTCGAAACATCATTGAGACTCTACATGATAGGCGTCTCACTTTGACCCGTTTGCCGACTCACTTGGGGTCACCAGGCGTCGGGATTGGGTGAGACCCCGATGCATGTAGGAGTCGATGCATCGTTGTCGAGGATTCACCGCTCGCAGACATGCGTGGATATCCTATGCTATCTGAGGGGATAATAGTGTATAACTCTCTGGCCAGAGTACTAGAAGTGTTTTAGGTAAATGTGTTTACCTAGTTACACTAGCGATGTCACTATTTGATCTCCAAGATGTATGCATAGCTATCGGATCTTTAGCGACTCTCGATTTACCAATGGTCGTTGATCTGATCGGGATATATGGATTGAAAGGACCGTACTGTACGCTAAGCACGACCAACTGGTTCTTGCAGGCACTATCAGTGATACCTAGGGGAACATGGGGCGATGTTGCTAGACGCTTTACCATGATCCGATGGGCAAGTCCGGAATTGTGATTCCGGGGCCGCAATGGTTGTGGGCCCACGACTAGCTGTATCCCTGAACCATTGAGGGTCACATAAGTACTGGATTTGAGATTCCCGCACGGATACTCAGCTCAATGTGTTGAGCATACGAAGAGGATTTTGGGAGTGCGACTTCCTAAAAAGTCAACAGAGGTCAAATCGTGATTTGCCGATGTTGAGGGGCAAAACGGTCATTTTGCACTGGGGTTCTGAAAAATGGTTTTTCAGATCATAGTATTCAGTTTTGGAAACTGAGTCGATCGGTCCGATCTGATCGGCGATCGGAGTTACGATGAAGTCTCGGTGATGGAGATGAACTGAATGTTCATCCGTTGGACCCGGGCCCGTTGGGCCGGTCCAATTCCAACACTAAGATCTATTTAATAATGGATTAGACTTCATAACAACATAGACTAAGCTAATCTAACCCTAAACCTAGTGCATTGAGCGCCGCCCCTCCTCTCCTCATAAACCCGCCACCGCCGCCGCCCAAGTGCGCCGCCGCCGCCGCCGCCACGTGCCGCCGGAAAATCGTTTCCGGCCAATCTTGACCAGGAGAATCCGTCCGTGCAGATCTCGTCAGTCCTTCTAGTGCAGGCTGACGAAGGAATCCCGTCTCCGGTCGTGGACCTGATTGACGGATCTACCGCCACCTACCGTGAAGCCCGGCGTTCTTGTAATTCCGGTTGGAGCCAGGCACAAGTGCCAGCAAGGTATTTTTGAAACACCCTATGAATGTCATAGAATTAGAATTGTTCATCGTATTGATCATCTCCCGGCACATGTATTTTCTGTTCTTCCGCTGCCTCGCCGAGGGGGCGTGATCCGGATCCACAACATGTTGTTGGCTAGAGCGAGATCGTGAAGTTGCTGTCTTCGGCCGTGTGTTGCGTCGTTGAGGTTCCTAACCAGATCTCTCGGGCTCCTTGTTGTGGTAGTTATTGCATAGACTTGAGGTACGGATCTTGAGCTTGTAATTCAGTTTTGCTTGATCCTGTATCTGTTGCTATCTATGTTGTATCTGTTCTGTTTTGCTTGATCTTGTTGAGTGTTTTCGTAGATGCCGCCTAGACGTCGTGGTAGAGGTAGGGGGCAGTTTAAGGAATCGGCAGGACAGAATGAGGATCGGCGTAGCGCTCCTAGTCGTTCTCGTAGTAGGCATGAGGAGGAGGAGGAAGTTTGTGACTTGCCTCCCACGGTGGAGCGGATGGATGTTGTTATAGCACGGTTTCAGCGGATGAACCCTCCAGTCTTTAATGGTGATGAGTCCAGTGATGATGCGGACTCGTGGCTCCATAACATTATTGGTCTTTTCGATCGAGTGCAGTGTGATGATGATCTTCGGCTGAGTTTAGCGACCCTCTTGCTTAGGAAGGCTGCAGAGCGCTGGTGGCGAGGCGCTTCGAGTACCTTGTTGGAGACCGGTGTTGGGATCTCTTGGGACAGTTTCTGCGAGACCTTCCGACAGGAGTATGTACCCGAGTCTTATGTGAACGCTCGGGAGCGGGAGTTCGACCATCTGGAGCAGGGTTCCATGACTGTTCGGGAGTATGCTAGGAAGTTTTCTTCTCTGTTGGCGTACGTTCCCCATGTTTCTGGCCGGGAGAGGGCCAAGCGGACTAGATTTCTTGAGGGCTTGAACGAAGAGTTGTATCAAATGGTGTTGACCAGCAAACCCAACAGCTATGCTGAAGCAGTTGACACTGCTATTGATATCGAGGAGGGTTTGCAGGGTCATCGTGCTCGCAGTAAGCATGCGGCATAGGTTAGTCGTCCTGCTATTTAGGGAGCGCAGTCTTCCCAGTCCTACCAATCAGCCCATCAGCCCCAGCATCAGCAGCAGGTGGCTCAGCAGTCTGGCCGTCAGAGCTTTCAACCCCGCGATCAGCAGTTCAAGAAGAAGTCGGGTTCTGGCTCTTCTGGTTCGGCAGCTCGAGTAGCAGTGGTTCTCGGGCTAAGTTTTGTGGTTTATGCGGTGGAAAGCATCCGTCCACGCAGTGTGTTGGTGTGCAGGGTTCCTGCAACCTTTGTGGTCAGTACGGGCATTTAGCTAGAGTGTGTCCGTCAGCTGGATCACAGCAGACCGCGGCCCAGCCTCAGGGTCGAGGAGGTCAGTCTAGGGGTCGTTCCCCTCAGTTTCAGCAGCCCCGATTAGGTGAGACTCAGTTTAGGCCGTTTCAGCAGCCTGGTCCGTCGCGGTTCGTGTCAGGCCTCGTGCTCTAAACAGAGTAAGATTATACAAACACATACGGAAGCTATCAAAAAGCGGGTAAAATTTTCGCTTTTGGCCTGACGGTTTAAAACAATATAATTTAAAATAGAGCGATACTCAAAATATATCCCTGTATAGAAAAACAACCAACAATATAGCATACAACAACCATAACATGTATCAGACTCCAACTACTGGATACAATAACGAAGCGCAGGGCATCCCCCTGGCTAACTGATACATATATATATATATATATATGCTATACGCAGCTGGGACACGCTAACCACCTCCTGAGGCACCACCAGCTGGGTTAAAACCACGATCAGCTGTAAAACCTGGGTTCCTTGAAAACAACACAACAAGGAAACAAACCAAGCCCCAGAGGCACATGGGGTCAAACCCCAGTACGGAGGCAACAGATATAGCTAAAAGAATGCATAAGATAAATGAAAATGCTATGCATGAGACACCGGATAACAATGGAAGGCTCAACGAACAAGGGAGCTAAGGAACTCAAGCACAGCTCCAAGAATCTGCAACAACAGTGGCCACGGGGTGTGTTCACAGTGTGGTAATGAGCCACTCGCCGTGACACTACACCCGAATACCAGATGCATCAAACAATTCAACCTGCCGTTGCCTCACCCATGAACTGTGGTAGTTAACCACCCGACGCATGGTGGCTAACTATCCCAGCTGGGAGATGAGAGTGCGGTATTGCCGCTCGCCCTCGCATCCTGGTAAGAATCAACAACAGCAATACAAGATACAAGGCTGCAATATACAATACACAAGGGATCTGAAATATGCGTGAACAAATGCGTCTATGCAATTCACATGAAACAGCTAGCATAAACACCAATGCTCAGCAAGCAATACACAGATAAGTTCACCGAAACATCCCAGCAGCCACGCATAATATCTCACGCCAATTCCAAGCTACATCAAGCTCAGATCCGTACCTTATACTTTTGTGCAACAATTACTACAAAACAGGCCCGAGAGATCTGGATAGCAACCTGCTAAATACACAACACACAGATCTCAAAAGCTGCACAGAAACTCACGGCCAATTACAGAAGCTCACGGCTGGGAGCCACGCTCAACCAACGCAATTACTACCAAAACAACTTACTGGAAGCTTAAACCAAGGCTAGGAACAAGATCTCATTACAAAGGAACGAAGTTCTACCTGCACTACAAAACGCACAATCGGGCAGCAACTTCGCGTTCCTCAACTAGCCAACCACAGCCTCCAAAAGTGGTAAAGACGGAAGAGCTTCTCGAGAGGAGTCCAACGCTACCTCGCACATACCAAACAACGGCCGGAGACGATGGGAATTGCCTGAGAAAAGCTACGATGAACAGTAACCTAGGGTTCGAAGAGAAGAACACAATCGGGGAAAATATTCTAAGTATGGGATCTGATATCTCAAATCGAAGACCAAGTCTTTCTTATATAAATCTCGCAAAAGCTGGTTAGAAACATCCACCGACAAAACCAGCAGGCACCAAAAAACAAATACAACCAGCAGATGCAAATAAACCAGCTGCTGAAATCTCAAACAACGCAAATCAAAACGATGTCACAGAGACTTAACAAAACGACGGCGCGCCGCATAAGTCATCAAATCTGCTACCAGCTGGTCGCCTAAAACCATCGGCTGGTTCTCAAATCCAAAAGCTGGATTATCTAACACTCTAAAGCTGATACCAGACATTGCATCAAAACGCTGCGTTCCAACTTAATAAAACGGCGTCGCATATCCTACGTCATCCAGTCTCTAGCTCTCGCGCAATACCAGCTGCAAGTTACAGTAACGCACAAATCTCTCGCAGCTGGACAACCAGTCGCAACATCCAAACGATGACGTTTCCCCCTCGCGCTACAGGGATGTTGACCCACGTTGACATCTGCTTCGGCTGAACAACCAGCAGGCACTCACACACGTGATCAGATCTCACACTAGCGCTACAGCAAAACGACGTCGCTCAAACTTATTCAAATGACACCTTATCCAACCCGATACAAATTCACGCTAAGGCAACAGCTGATATTACAAGCGCTACCAGATTTCTCCAAACGACGGCGTTTTGGAATCTCACGCTATCAAAACACGCTACGAATGGATTGCACCAATTCGACCAGCTTTCTCAATAAAACCAACTTTCACCACAAAATACCAAAAAATGCGAAGACTTCCAGAATTGTTCCAAATGCTATTTCAGACCCGAAAATGCAAACCAAACAGAGATCTGAACTACCAGAAATCTCTAAAATCCGATACATTCCAACAAATAATCTCTTATACAAATTCAGGTCTCACATTTCTTCCCCACTAAAAAGGATTTCGTCCCCGAAATCAAAGAACAATTCGGAAAATACAATACAACGGCAGAAACCAAACAACAGCTCGCCTAACACAAGGCCAAGAGTTCAAGATAACTGAGCAAACATTTAACAACAACTAGAGAAGAAATACAACCAAAAGCTATAAACTACTGGAAATTTAGTTCAACAGCCACTCAAACAGATGCGGCCACTCGTGCTGCATCTTTTCTTCCAGCTCCCAAGTAGCTTCTTCCCTTCCATGTTTGCTCCACTGCACCATTACCAACGGAATGGTCTTATTTTTCAGCTGTTTCTCTTTTCTGCCAAGGATTTGCAAGGGATATTCCTGATAGCTCAACGACTGATCTAGCTCCACCTCGTCAGTTCTAAGCACATGAGACGGATCTGGCTCAATCTTCCTCAACATGGAAACATGGAAGACGTCATGAAGAGAAGACAACTCTAGCAGGAACAACAGTCGATATGCTAAAGGGCCAATCCTCTCAACAATATCATACGATCCGACGTAGCGAGGGGCTAACTTTCCCTTGTGTCAAAAGTGCATCACACTGTGAAACGGAGAAACCTTGAGAAATACACGATCACCAACCTTAAACTCAAGAGGTCGACGCCTCTTATCCGCATAACTGTCTTGGTGATCTTGGGCAGCTTTCATCCGTTGTCTATTAAGATCCACATGATCTTTCATTTGCTGAACAAAGTCAGGGGCAGATAGCTGCTTCTCCCCCACTTCTTCCCAACACACTGGCGATCTGCAATTTCTGCCATACAAAGCCTCAAACGGCGCCATGCCAATCGTCACTTGGTAGCTGTTATTGTACGAAAACTCAACTAAAGACAACTCATCTTGCCAGCTACCTCCGAAATCCAACACAACAGCTCGCAACATATCCTCCAACTTCTGGATAGTTCGCTCAGATTGGCCATCTGTCTGGGGGTGATACGTGGTGCTCAACGCCAATCTGGTACCCAAAGCTGTTTGCAAACTCTTCCAAAACCTGGAAGTAAACCTCGGATCTCGGTCAGAAACGATTGAAACAGGCACACCATGCAGTCTAACAACAAAATCAACGTACAGCTTCGCCATCTTCTTCAACGAGAAGGTCATTCCATAGGGAATAAAATGCACAGACTTCGACAGATGGTCTATAACCACCCAAATAGCATCGCAACCTCTGCTGGAACGAGGCAGTGCGCCATGAAATCCATAGTTATGTGCTCCCAATTCCATTGGGGCACTTCCAAACTCTGCAACAGACCACCAGGTCTCATCCTTTCGGCCTTAACCATCTGACAATTCAAACAACGAGCAACAAAACCGGCAACGTCGCTCTTTAGGCCAGCCCACAAAAAGTGCGGCTTCAAAGCATGGTACATCTTCCGTGCACCAGGATGAACACTATGTCTGCTACAGTGCGCTTCCCGAAGGATCTCCTCCTTCAAATCAATCAAATTGGGCACAACCAACCTGCCCCGGAAATGCAAAAAACCATCGGAAGAGACAGAATAATCCTCAAGTTCGCCAGCTCTGACTTTCAACTTCAACTCGTGGATAGACGGATCAGTCCTCTGAGTTGCTCGAATGGTCGAAACAATATGAGGCTCCACTTGGAACGAAGAAACCACCGCACAATCCTCAGCCGGGTAAAATCTCCAACCCGTAGTGTTAAGATGCTCCTGATCCTTAAAGATGTACAACGACGCAAGCATCTCATTAGCCTTCCTGCTCAAAGCATCGGCCGCTTTGTTCGACTTCTCAGGCTGGTACTTAATCTCACAATCAAAGTCCTTTAGCAGCTCCATCCATCGTCACTGTCTCATATTCAGGTCAGGCTGCGAAAACAGATACTGCAAACTTTTGTGGTCGGAGTACACCACAAACTGCTCGCCATACAGGTAGTGACGCCAGATCTTCAACGCAAAGACCACCGCCGCTAATTCCAAATCAAGGACTGGGTAACGAGTCTCGTGCGGTTTCAACTGCCACGAGACATACGCAATGACTCGACCATTTTGCATCAACAAGCAACCCAATCCATTGAGCGAAGCGTCAGAACAAACAACAAAACCACCTGAATCGGACGGCAGAGCCAACACAAGCGCAGTAGTCAACTTTTCCTTGAGCAGTTGAAAAGCATTCTCACACTGCTCAGTCCAAACAAAATGCTTGTCCTCTGAGTTAATTGAGTCATCGGCTTTGCTATACTTGAGAATCCCTCAATGAAGCGATGATAATAGCCAGCCAGACCCAAGAAATTGCGAATCTCGGAAACATTCCTGGGACGCTCTCAGTTCAGAACGACATCAACCTTGCTAGGATCCACCGAAATCCCCTCGGCTGAAATCACATGTCCCAAGAATACGACGCGATCCAATCAGAACTCGCACTTGGAAAACTTTTCAGGTCTCTCAGCGTCTGAAGGACAATCCGCAAATGCTCCCTGTGCTCCAAAGGAGTCTACGAATAGACTAAGATGTCATCGATGAACACGATCACGAACTGATCAATAAACTCGCGGAAAACTCCGTTCATCAAATCCATAAAGTGTTAGAGTAGATGCCCAACTAGCCAACTTGTGGCGTGTGGGTTTATAGACTCTTGTATGAAACAATCTTTATATATGATATTCGCATTTATTTATATGGCATTGTTTACTTTCATTGTGTTGTATGATGATTACAATTGTGTTGAGTAAAGACCTAGAATACACTAAAGTGTATGTTAGATGTGATAGTGGGTATGACGGCTATCATGAAACACATCTAATAGTCACTGTGTATTCTGAACATGTTCCTAGTCGATTGGGCCGTCAATGTTAGAGTAGATGCCCAACTAGCCAACTTGTGGCGTGTGGGTTTATAGACTCTTGTATGAAACAATCTTTATATATGATATTCGCATTTATTTATATGGCATTCTTTACTTTCATTGTGTGTATAATGATTTAACAATTGCGTTGAGTAAAGACCTAGAATACACCGAAGTGTATGTTAGATGTGATAGTGGGTGCGACGACTATCATGAAACACATCTAA
>KV005118.1:89996-101119 GCA_001598015.1 Dorcoceras hygrometricum
TGTCAAACAACACACGAGCAGGAAAGTCAAAGACAAGACATGTACCTTCAATCACCCGGCTCGGTGTCTCCTCGGCCTGCTCCCTCGTAATGGCGTTAACCTGAGCATGCTGGGGTCCTGAGAAGAAAGGCTGTGATGATTGTCCGAACCGCGACGGACCAGGCTGCTGAAAAAGCCTAAACTGAGTCTCACCCAATCGGGGCTGCTGAAACTGCTGAGAACGTGTTGGATCCGGTTTTAAAAGGATCAAATGTACGTAGCAGGCGCTGTTACTAAAATGGATCATTAAATATTTTGCGCGCTGCTATCTAGAAAATGAGGTGCAATACCTCTGGTTCTTGAACATTAAATACAGAGCACCGGAGACAGATCTGGTATGTTGTAAAACATGAAAGGATCAAATGTACTTAGCAGGCGCTGTTAATAAAATGGATCATTAAATATTTTGCGTGCTGCTATCTAGAAAATGAGGTGCAATACCTCTGGTTCTTGAACATTAAATACAGAGCACCGGAGACAGATCTGGTATGTTGTAAAACATGCGGAAAACACCAGAAATGAATCCTTATATTTTAAAACATCACAAACAGATTTATGTGCAACATAAATCTGTTCGAGATTTACTGTGTGTGTGCTAACTGTGTATGCGTGAATGCTAAATATAAATGCAAGTGCTGAATGAATAACAGAATACAATACTCAGCATATTTGTTTCTGGAAGTTCGGACTTCAATGTCCTACGTCTCCCCTTCTTCCACCTCGGAAGGATCCACTAGAAGATTTGATCTATACAACGTGTACAGACCCAATCCCGCAACCAGCAGCTGCGAGAACTCCTAGATTCTACCAGCCCTCGACTGTTCACACAATCACTTCTTTAACGCCTATGTGAGAAATGATACAGACACAGATTTTAACGTCATCGTGCTTGGACGGGAACTGATTGGTTGGGGGTTTTGTGATTCATTCACTTTACAAGAATGTGAATGAATGTCTGTGTGTGAGATTTGTACAATAAAGTGCTCAACTCTCTGTTTCTCACACACTAGGGAAAAGCTCTACACAAGCTGATACTAGCTCCACTGTCAACTGTAATTAAGCTTTCTCTAGTATGATAGTTGACAGCTTCACTTCAGGTTCATTTTCCCTCTGTTGGTGCACTGTGCAACCAAAATTTTTTCTTTTAACAGCACGACTCTTCAATGGCGTTCTTGTATAAATATATTGCTGTTCAAATTTCTTTCCGTTTGACACCCTTTTCTTCCCGTTCAAAATATGTTCTGTAAAGTACCGACAGAGATTGTCCTTGTGTCCTTTTCTTTTGCATGCTTTTTGTCATCTTGTGATTTTGCCTTTATATACCAGCAGCTGGTTTATTCCTGCGTCTGAAAATTTCCGCGTCTGGTATTTTGTGCAGTGCAACATCTGATTTCCTTCAACTATTTCATTCATCAGCAACCTCACTGTTTCAGACTCTTCTTCGTTGCTCTATCATATTTCTTCCAGTCTTCTTCAATTGACACTGAATTAATCTTCTGATTGAATTTTCAACCAATTTTGTTTAATTATTGCTTCGCTCACTTCTTCACAACTTTCTGTTCCCAACTTCTGTATCAACCTTCTCCAGTTTCTGTTTTCTTCGATCTTCATCATGTGAACAGCTTCTTTTTATCTTTTGATATTATTTGATCACTCTTCGACTGAATAGCAAAACCAGCGACTAGTTCATCTTCTAATCAAACCTCTGGTTAATTTCTACATCTGGTTTATCTTCAACCAATGCGTCTGGTTTTCCTTCTCTTTGCGTCTGGTATTCCATTCGACTGGTTTATCTTCACTAACACAGCTTCTGGTATAATCTCTGTTCATCCTTTGCGCAACTGCGTCTAGTTCAATTACTTATTGCAGCGTCTGGATCATATCTGTTTCACAATTGAGTTGATCTTCTGCTGATATCTTCGTCTGCTAAAATTATCTTTTCTTTAGCGCAACGTCTGGTAATCCAGTCGACTGGTTTTTCTTCCTTCTTCTTTGCGTCTGGTAATCCAGTCGACTGGTTTTTCTTCCTTCTTCTTTGCGTCTGGTAATCCAGTCGACTGGTTTTTCTTCCTTCAACTTTGCGTCTGGATATTTCCTTCAGCTACATTGTGTTGCGACTGGTTCAATAATTCTTTGTGCCGCGGCTGGTTTAGTTTCCTTAGCGCCATCTGGTTTTTGTGCGTCTGGAACTTTTCAACACAGCGTCTCCCTGTTTTATCTTCTGATAGCTTCGCGATGTATCTGTTTGCAACTACTGAATCTAATCCAGACTCTTATTCTCCTCGATACACAAATTTCTTGTTCTCTTCGACTGGACAAACTTCTTTGCTTCTTCTATTTAATTGTGTTCCAGATTTTGTTTCTTCTTCGCGTTCCTTCTAGACATAACAGATTTGTCTTCCTTTTTACTTTATATTCTAATTTTCTTCTTCTCTTCTCCTTAACTGAATCGAATCATACATGTCCAGTTTGCTAGCAGCAAACATTCTTCTTCTGTTTGTTGTTCAATTCATCTTCCAGATTTATAATATTACTTCTGCGCACTAAGTAAAAATTGTTAGGATAAAATTTACTAGTTTTGGTGATAACAAAAATAAGACAAGTTGCTTTTGGATAATCAGTTGTCGCATCTAACAGGAGAACATTTATCAATCGACAAGTGTTATTTCAGCAGTTGGAGTATTCGTTGGAAATCAGCAGATGGTATGCAATCAGTGCTTGTTTTGTTCTCGAATATATTCAACAGATACATTACTTGCGAGCAATCAGCAGGTGTTTTTGTTTCGATCACAGGTACATATTTGAGTTTTAACGTATTTTGCTAAGGAGTACTAAACGACAGCGTTCAAGTAAGTTGGAACGACGTCGTTGGAATGCACAGTTATTTATCAGCAGTTGAAAAGAATTCTTGAAGAGAATCAGCAGTTTCTTAGTATATTTCGTTGGAGAATGCGAAACGACATTTGGTTGAGTTGAAACGACAGCGTATTGATTGGCTTAGACAATTCAGCAGAAGCATTCTTTAGAGAATTCAGCAGAAGCATTCTTTAGAGAATTCAGCAGAAGCATTCCTTAGACGAATCAGTAGAAGCATTATTTCAGCAGATGAAGAAAGTTCAGCTGGAATTTGGTTGAGTTGAAACGACAGCGTATTGATTGGCTTAGACAATTCAGCAGAAGCATTCTTTAGAGAATTCAGCAGAAGCATTCTTTAGAGAATTCAGCAGAAGCATTCCTTAGACGAATCAGTAGAAGCATTATTTCAGCAGATGAAGAAAGTTCAGCTGGAGCGCTAAGCGTAGATGACATCAGCAGTGACGTCATCAATCAGCAGGGAGCTACAGTAGAACCAGTCGATGGATGATCCAGACGCAAGAGATGAAGCGACGTCGTGCTAATGATTCAGCAGATGGTTTGTGCGTTGGTTATAATCAGCAGCAGGCTACAATGCATTCAGCAGGAAGCTAAAGCTATCAGCAGTTGTGAAGAGAAGCGCAAGAGATAAAGCGACGACGTACAGGAAGAACATTCAGTAGCAAGCTACAGTGCAACCAGCAGGTACTTCTTCTAAGAGAAACCAGCAGACAGATACAGTGGAATTTACCAGCAGGTGATCTTTGAGAATAGCTAAGCGATGTTACCAGAAATCAGTCGTTGAGTTTTACAAAGGACCAGTCGGTGGAAAAACACAAAATGCGTATCAGCAGGTAAATTTTCTCATGTGTTTTTCCAGTCTCAGGATTTGAGACGACGAAGTAAAAGCTGGTAAACAGAAGGAATTTCAGGTGCAAACATATAAGAGATTCAAATACGATCGTTCACTCAACAAGGAAAATATCTTCAAGATCGTACTATTGCCTGGAATTAAGGAGACAGCGTGTGTACTATTTTGGGTAAATAGTACGATATACAGAGACCGTTCTTCATTGCTTACACAAAATGGAAAGAAGACAAATTGGCTCTGTCAATGAGCAATTTACCTTGTAGTGGAGCAGGATTTACGGTGCACAATTTTGGCAGCAATTCAAACGGGATTTATTTTCCTTGGAGAATTTTGTGACCGTTGCAATTGAAGCCTATACATATCAGCAGCAGTGTTGAAGAACATATCTTTTGCCATTAATCTATTGCGGTCACGCTGTCAAACTTTCTCTAGAGCTTACTCTTCGTTGAAAGCATTCAAAGCTCAAGCACTCGAAGAATCTTCATTCATTTGATATTCACTGTTATAACTTCGAGTGTCATTCTCTGGTTCACATTATTGAATCAAGTTTCTTTGTCTTAGAAACCAGAGATTTTACAGTACTCATAAAGTGTATTCATTGTTGTATTTGATTGAGTCTGTAACGAACTGTCTTTGTGAAGAAGTTCGAAAAAAAACAAGTGTTGTAAACCAGCAGCTGCGTCTGCGTGGAGTGTTGTGAAGTACTAGGAGTTCTCATAGCTGCTGGCTTTGGGATCGGGTGTTTGTAGAAGGCCTACTTGCATCAAATATTCTAGTGATACCTTACGAGGAGGAAGAAGGGGAGACGTAGGACATTGAAGTCCGAACTTCCAGAAACAAATTCCTGACTCAATCTTTTTCATTACGCACGATTATATTATTTGTGTTTATTTACTGTTCACAAACCAATCGGCCTTTTTTCGCACAAATATTGTTGGCCGAAAAGTTTTCTCATAACTGAGATATTCTTAAGTCTGGTAACTCGGACTTAAGTTAAGCAAGAAGCTTGCAAAACATTTTAAAAGGGTTTTGAAATAGAAAAATTGAAGGAGTTCATTCAACACCCCCATTCTGAACTCCTATTTACTTAGTGATCCTATTTCTGGGACCATCATGTGGTATCAGAGAAGGAAATCTCAGTTATTGAACAGTCATTGTTTCGTGCTTCTTTATATATGAACATGTCTATCTCACACAACAAAATTCCTTTGTTTTCGAGGGAAGAGTACAACGACTGGAAGATTAGGATGCAAGCGCATCTAGCAGCCATGGATGATGACATGTGGTATGTCATCACAGAAGGATCGTTGAAAATCATGAAGCCTAATCTTGTTGTTGCCGTAACAAGTGGCGAGCCTCAGTTTCTTCCGAAAGCCAGACAGGAGTACACGAATGAAGATAAGAAAAAGGCAAACCTCGATAACGTGGACAAGGACATCTTATTCAAGACGCTGGACAAAGACAAGAACATGTTCAGCAAGATCAAGAATTGCACGACTGTTAAAGACATATGGGATAAGTTAACCCAAATATGCGAAGGAAGTGATGAAACGAAAGAGAACAAGCTGACAGCGGCGCAGCCGAAGTACGAGTCCATAAAGATGAAGGACGGGGAGACTATGACTGAATTTGATGAAAGATTCAGTGCCATTGTGATCAAGTTGAGTAGCCTGGGCAAAGAATACAGTAACCGGGAGTTGGTCCTGAAAGTGATGAGAGCATTACCTAAAGAATGGGAAGTAAAGACGATGGCCATGAGGGAGTCCAAGGATCTGAACAAGATGGAGCTCCATGATTTATTTGCAAATCTAAAGGCCTATGAGTTTGAGCTCGAAACCAGATCAGAAGCGCCTTCAACATCCCAACCGACAAAAGCTCTTGCTGCTACAACCATTGAACAGTGCTCACCCAGCACTAGAAAGTCTGCTGACCAGCTCAGCGACGATGTTATGTCCCTCTTCGCAAAGAAGTTTGGGAAATTCATAAGAAAATCCTTTCACCCTTCCTCTCCTTATAATAGTTTTAATAAATTTGATAAAGCTACTTCTGATTTAATATGTTATAACTGTGATCGTCCAGGTCATTTCGCTGCTGAGTGCAATAGACCTAAAAGAGATAATTGACACAGGCGAGATGACAAATGGGCTGACAATCGATACAAAAAGGAGGAAAGATACAAGCGTGACGAGGAAGATGATGAAAGAGCAGTTGATAGGTCCAAGGACAAATCCAAAGAAAAATTCAAGGAAAGATCAAAGGACTTACGAATGAAAACCAGCAGCAACAAGAAATCCAGTCGAAGGAATGACCGCAAGGTGTTGGTGGCTGAGGAAAGCACCAAAAACTGGGCAGATAGTGACTCAGACTCATCCAGCAGCAGCTCATCCTCAGGTGATAGTGAACAGGAGGAGGTTCACTGCTTCATGGCTGATCAAACAGACGATGATGAGGTATTTGATTTTTCGAATGTTGAATTTACACGTGATGACCTTGTCACAGCACTAAATGACATGGTCAAAGAGTACAGGAAGCTTTCTCACTCATTCGAGGAAGCTAAAGCTGAAAACATGAGTCTAAAGAGTAGTTCGATTGAATCAAATTCTGATGAGTTTGAGGATATTGACATTTTAAAGACTGAGTTGAGTAAGCTACAAGCTGAGAACGAGATGCTGAAAGATGAGGCCAGTGAGCTCAAAGCTGAAATTGAAGCATTGAATCAATTGGTGAGCTCCTGGAATCATTCTTCTCGAGTTCTTCACAAACTGAACGAGAATCAAAAACTAGCCAGTGATAAGACTGGTGTGGGATTCAATAGTAGTGAGTTCAGTGAAGGAGAGACAAGTACTCAATCACGATCAGCCTATGACAAGTTCAATAAAATGAGCTTTGTCAAAGCTGACATGATATATAACTGCCTTGAGTCGGTGAAATATGATAATCAGAACTCTCCAAAGCTGAGCGAAAATGGAAAAGCTGGTATCGGCTTTTCAAAACCTGAGAGTTTCAAGTCTAACTGGCTAAAGAACAGACTGGACAAAGACAAAGCAAAAGCTGGTCAAAAACCGTTTGTTCCTAACCAGTCGTGGCGTAACTCGAAGAAGGTAAAAACCGGTTGGAAGAAGACTCAGCCAAGGAGAGATTCATATGGTCAAAATATGAAACCAAGACTCAAAAGATCACAACGCAATATTGAACAGAACTTTTTGGATCCTAGAACTGGAAAAACCGTAAGGATTATTCAAATCTGGGTCCCAAAAGGGCTAATCCAATCTGGACCCAAGTAAAATTGGGTACCAAAATTTGCTTCTCATAATTGCAGGATCACAGGTACAAAGCACCAGCTGATGGATCAAAAGTGTTGTATTTGGATAGTGGGTGTGCACGTCACATGACCGGAAATCCCAAGCTATTAACAGACGTGATTCCACACAAAGGAGCTAAAATTGTGTTTGGTGACAACGCTTACGGTAACACTGTGGGTAAGGGTAAGCTTATCCAAAATTTCAATTGCTGATGTACTTGTTGTTGATAATCTTAAATATAATCTGATCAGTATTAGTCAACTATGTGACAAAGGTTACATAGTCAAGTTTCAACAACACACATGCACGGTTCAGAGTCCTAGCGGTCTGACTGTGTTGGTAGGAAAACGTTCGGGGAATACCTACATTATCGACTGGTCAGATCAGCAGGAACCTGAACAATTGTGCCTCGCAGCTGGCTCTTCCAAGAGCTCGTTGTGGCACCAGAGAATGAATCATTTGCATTTCAAAATAATTGCTAAATTGAGTCAACATGATTTGGTTTCTGGTCTGCCAAAAATCAGTTTTTCAAAGGACAAGATTTGTGCAGCTTGTCAGCTGGGAAAACAAATAAAATCCACTTTAAAAAACAAAGGCGGAAAACGTTTCACCCGTTGCCTTGAGCTCTTGCATATGGATCTCTTTGGTCCTATTTCAGTCACGAGCTTAGGGGGAATGTCATACACCCTTGCAGTTGTTGATGATTTTTCAAAATATACTTGGGTGTTATTTTTAAAAGCAAAATCTGAAACCGCCGACCAGCTGATAAAACTTTTAAAACGTTTGCAAAATGACAAGTCTTGTTCAGTCAACCGGATAAGAACTGATCGCGGTACTGAATTTCTAAATTTTAAATTAACTTCTTATCTGGAGGACTTGGGAATAAAGCATGAGCTATCAGCAGCAAGAACTCCTCAGCAAAACGGGTTAGCTGAAAGGAGAAACCGCACTCTTAATGAGGCTACTAGAGCTATGATTGCATATTCCGGCATTTCTCAAAAATTCTGGGCAGAAGCAGTCAACACAGCGTGTTACACTCAAAACAGATCAATGATTAACAGGATGCACGATAAAACCCCATATGAGATCTGGAATAGCAAGAAACCTGACATTTCATACTTCAGGGTGTTTGGATGCAAGTGTTTCATTCATAATAATGGCAAGAAGCATCTAACAGCCTTTGAACCTAAATCTGATGCAGGTATCTTTTTAGGATATTCAGCAGTAAGCAAAGCATTTCGAGTGTTCAACAATCGAAGCTTAACGGTTGAAGAATCAGCACACATCGTATTTGATGAAACAAGTTTCAAATCAAACTCAGCTGCAAGCTTACATGACTTGTGCACACGTCTGGAATCAACAAGCCTTGAAGACTCTAATGATGACGTGTTCCAACAAAGATTAACAGCTGAAGAAGAACCAATAGTAGATACACAAAAACTATTGCGCAACAAAATCTTACGGCAGCTGGAGCGAATGCAACTCAAACAGATCTTGATACGTCACGCATCATACAAACGAACGCAACTTCAACAGATCTTGCTACAGCGAATGCCATTGCTAATACATCAACAGCTAACGCAATAGTGTCAAACATACCAACAGTAAATGACGAAGCTATCAACAGCACTCAGGGGGAACAAGGAGCAAATCCAATTGGACTTGATCTTCGGTGGAATAGAAATCATCCACCTGAGCAAGTCATAGGTAACATTCAATCCCCTGTTCGCACTAGAGGCCAGCTATCCCATGATCATTTTGATGCTGCATTCCTATCTCATATAGAACCTAAGATAATCGATGAGGCCTTAGCTGACCCAAGTTGGTTAGATGCCATGCAGGAAGAACTTAATCAGTTCGAACGCAATAAAGTATGGACACTTGTACCTAGACCTAAAAATCATTCAATCATAGGTACTCGTTGGGTCTTTAGAAATAAACTGAATGAAGATGGCATAGTCACTAGAAACAAAGCTAGGCTGGTAGCACAAGGCTTTAGGCAAATGGAAGGGATAGATTTTGATGAGACATTTGCACCTGTGGCTAGATTAGAAGCCATTAGAATGTTCCTCGCATATGCTGCATACAAAGACTTTAAAGTCTTTCAGATGGATGTCAAGAGCGCTTTTCTAAATGGCGTCTTGACAGAGGAAGTGTACGTTGCACAACCTCCTGGCTTCGTTGATCATACCAATCCAAAGTTTGTTTACAAACTGGACAAGGCTCTATATGGGTTGAAGCAAGCACCCAGAGCCTGGTATGACACTCTCACAAAGTTCCTGCTTAAACATCATTTCATAATAGGCACAGTAGATAAGACGTTGTTAAAATTTGCTAAGGATAACATAGGTACTCGTTGGGTCTTTAGAAATAAACTGAATGAAGATGGCATAGTAACTAGAAACAAAGCTAGGCTGGTAGCGCAAGGCTTTAGGCAGATGGGAGGGATAGATTTTGATGAGACATTTGCACCAGTAGCTAGATTAGAAGCCATTAGAATGTTCCTTGCATATGCTGCATATAAAGACTTTAAAGTCTTTCAGATGGATGTCAAGAGTGCCTTTCTGAATGGCGTCTTGACAGAGTAAGTGTACGTTGCACAACCTCCTGGCTTCGTTGATCATACAAATCCAGAGTTTGTTTACAAACTGGACAAGGCTCTATATGGGTTGAAGCAAGCACCCAGAGCCTGGTATGACACACTCATTAAGTTCCTGCTTTAGCATCAATTCACAATAGGCACAGTAGATAAGACGTTGTTTAAATATGCTAAGGATAATCACGTCTTGCTTGTTCAAATATATGTTGATGATATTATTTTTGGGTCAATTAACCCCAAACTGTGCAAGAAGTTTTCTAAATTGATGCAGGATAAGTTTGAGATGAGCATGATGGGGGAGCTGACATTCTTCTTAGGCTTACAAGTTCGCCAGCTGGAAAATGGAATTTTCATTAACCAGGCGAAATACACAAAAGAATTGCTGAAGAAATTTGGCATGGAAAAAAGTTCAGCAGCAGCGACCCCGATGAGTTCAAAAATCAAACTCGATAAAGACGAAGCTGGATCTGCCATTGAGGTATCTCTTTATCGTGGTATAATAGGTTCTTTGCTATACTTAACTGCTAGCAGACCAGACATCATGTTTGCTGTCTGTATGTGTGCTAGATTTCTAGCAGAGCCAAAGCAATCGCATTACATTGCTGTAAAGCGAATATTGAAATATTTGAAGGGTACTTCTAACGTGGGTCTTTGGTATCCCGAAGACTCCGGCTTTCAACTAATCGGGTACAGTGATGCAGATTACACAGGTTGCAGGATTGATCACAAGAGCACAAGTGGAACATGTCAATTTTTAGGGGATCGACTGATCTCTTGGTTTAGTAAGAAGCAGACGTCAATTGCCACATCAACTGCTGAGGCGGAATATCTTGCTGCTGGCAGTTGTTGCGCACAAATTCTCTGGATTCAACATCAACTGAAGGATTATGGCATTGATTCTTCTGAAGCTCCTATTCTCTGTGACAACACATGTGAAATTGCAATCACCCAGAACCATGTACTGCACTCGAGGACCAAACACATCGACATCAGGCATCACTTCATCAGAGACCATGTGCTAAACAAGGACGTTCGGCTGGAGTATGTGTCAACTGAGCAGCAAGTAGCTGATATCTTAACAAAACCTCTGCCGGACGCTAAGTTTTCTTATTTTAGAAACATTTTAGGTCTTCTTGAATTGCCGTGATTGTTTGTGTACTAACGCATATTGCAGGTTGATTAGCCATTGCTTAAATCAGCAGTAGGTCTGTTGTTCAGGGGGAACGACTAGCCTATCGGCTGAGGTAAGTCTCTTGCGTTGGGAGTTTATTGGTCGTAGGGGGAACCAAGAGCTGATTTAATAAGCATGACGTCAGCAGAACATGTTGCGACTGGACATACTCAACTGTTGCATGTATACTGCTGATGCTTATATGTGACCAGCTCCTGCCACCCTCAACGAAATAGTAATTCAGCAGTAATGTTTTTACATCTACTGCACCAGCTGTGACTTTATAAC
>KV005118.1:117473-128216 GCA_001598015.1 Dorcoceras hygrometricum
TGTCTGTATGTGTGCTAGATTTCAAGCAGAGCCAAAGCAATCGCATTACATTGCTGTAAAGCGTATATTGAAATATTTGAAGGGTACTCCTAACGTGGGTCTTTGGTATCCCAAAGACTCCGGCTTTGAACTAATTGGGTACAGTGATGCAGATTATGCAGGTTGCAGGATTGATCGCAAGAGCACAAGTGGAACATGTCAATTTTTAGGGGATCGACTGATCTCTTGGTTTAGTAAGAAGCAGACGTCAATTGCCACATCAACTGCTGAGGCGGAATATCTTTCTGCTGGCAGTTGTTGCACACAAATTCTCTGGATTCAACATCAACTGAAGGATTATGGCATTGATGCTTCTGAAGCTCATATTCTCTGTGACAACACTTCAGTAATTGCGATCACCCAGAACCCTGTACTGCACTCGAGGACCAAACACATCGACATCAGGCATCACTTCATCAGAGAATATGTGCTAAAGAAGGACGTTCGGCTGTAGTATGTGTCAACTGAGCAGCAAGTAGCTGATATCTTCACAAAACCTCTGCCGGACGCTAAGTTTTCTTATTTTAGAAACATTTTAGGTCTTCTTGAATTGCCTTGATTGTTTGTGTACTAACGCATATTGCAGGTTGATTAGCCATTGCTTAAATCAGCAGTAGGTCTGTTGTTCAGGGGGAACGACTAGCCTATCGGCTGAGGTAAGTCTCTTGAGTTGGGAGTTTATTGGTCGTAGGGGGAACCAGGAGCTGATTTAATAAGCGTGACGTCAGTAGAACATGTTGCGACTGGACATACTCAGCTGTGGCATGTATACTGCTGATGCTTATATGTGACCAACTCCTGCCACCCTCAACGAAATATTAATCCAGCAGTAATGTTTTTACATCTACTGCACCAGCTGTGACTTTATAACATTTGCGCGAATTCATCTTTTCTTATGTCTTTTTTATTAAAATTTTTAAAATATTTTACACCGTACGATCAAATATGTTTGAAATTTTTTCAAATCATTTTCAACAGTGCACGCGCTAACGGATGGTTGACACGTGTCTTACCATGCAAACAGTCACATCAATATTTTCTCTCTCCAAAAATTTTAGCATTCTTTACTATATTTACGGCTTTTCCTATTCATCGTCTCCTTACATTGCAAAATTTCTTCGACGCATATTTGCACTCTCTGTGTGTTCTTCTTTCAAACGCGTTTCAGGCACAGGAAAATCATAATATTCTTCATGCCCAATTAAGCAAGCTTGTAAATTATATTAATCGGGGCGGTGCTGACAAAAAGGGGGAAAGTAGCAGCCGAGGACCTCAACCGCCTTCGGATGTTTAAATCAGAGATAGTTTTGTGAGTGGTAGTGCTGGTAGAACACCATCGTTTGCGCAAAGGATTGAAATTGCTCAGAGACGAATTGTAGAGACAGTGCTGGATGCTGATCGAAACGCTGAATCTCTTGAAAGACAAGCAGCAGCTCTTGTGCAATTTATTTTTTCCATATCTTTGTGTCTCGGCTGCTGAAGTTTTGTCATCACCAAAAAGGGGGAAATTGTTAGGATAAAATTTATTAGTTTTGGTGATAACAAAAATAAGACAAGTTGCTTTTGGATAATCAGTTGTCGCATCTAACAGGAGAACATTTATCAATCGACAAGTGTTATTTCAGCAGTTGGAGTATTCGTTGGAAATCAGCAGATGGTATGCAATCAGTGCTTGTTTTGTTCACGAAGATATTCAGCAGATACATTCCTTGCGAGCAATCAGCAGGTGTTTTTGTTTCGATCACAGGTACATATTTGAGTTTTAACGTATTTTGCTAAGGAGTACTAAACGACAGCGTTCAAGTAAGTTGGAACGACGTCGTTGGAATGCACAGTTATTTATCAGCAGTTGAAAAGAATTCTTGAAGAGAATCAGCAGTTGCTTAGTATATTTCGTTGGAGAATGCGAAACGACAGCGTTTGGTTGAGTTGAAACGACAGCGTATTGATTGGCTTAGACAATTCAGCAGAAGCATTCTTTAGAGAGTTTAGCAGAAGCATTCTTTAGAGAATTCAGCAGAAGCATTCCTTAGACGAATCAGCAGAAGCATTATTTCAGCAGATGAAGAAAGTTCAGCTGGAGCGCTAAGCGTAGATGACATCAGCAGTGACGTCATCAATCAGCAGGGAGCTACAGTAGAACCAGTCGATGGATGATCCAGACGCAAGAGATGAAGCGACGTCGTGCTAAAGATTCAGCAGATGGTTTGTGTGTTGGTTATAATCAGCAGCAGGCTACAATGCATTCAGCAGGAATCTAAAGCTATCAGCAGTTGTGAAGAGAAGTGCAAGAGATAAAGCAACGACATACAGGAAGAACATTCAGTCGCAAGCTACAGTGCAACCAGCAGGTACTTCTTCTAAGAGAAACCAGCAGACAGATACAGTGGAATTTACCAGCAGGTGATCTTTGAGAATAGCTAAGCGATGTTACCAGATGATGGATCTGTTTTGACAGATCCTGATTAAGTTTTGAATTACAAAAAACCTGTTATTGTGTTTCTAACAATTCTACTTAAGTGTACAGGTTTTAGGAATGAAGAAGACGATCAGCAGCAGCTATATCTGTCCAGCCGATGGTTCACACTATAAACAATCAGCAGTTGGTTTGGTATTCATAGAATCGGCAGCTGGATTAGCAATGGAGACGTCCAAAGTTGAATCAGCTGTTCGTAATCAGGCGGAGGCCAAGTTGAATCAGCTGGAGCATGATGAACCAGCTGAAACGACGACAACCAGCTGCAAGCGCTAAAGAGATAAAGTGAACCAGCTGGAACATGTTTTGAGAAGCGCGCTGAAGAAATGTATCGAAGAAGAAGATTCCAATTATAAGTACTGTTGACGAATCTGTTAGCAGTCGCGATTATAAGTACTGTTGATGAATCTATTAACAGTCGCTATTTAAGAAGAAGAAGAATCGCAAGCTGGAGCTGGAGCGATGAAGAAATCAGCTGGAGCGCTAAGCGTAGATGACATCAGCAGTGACGTCATCATTCAGCAGGAAGCTACAGTGGAATAGAATCAGCAGAGCTTCAACCAGCAGTTGGTATTTGGAGTTGGCGATTGCAAAAAGATGTCGCGTGAATAAGTTGGAACGACAGCGTTTTGCATTCGCAATAAGGATCAGCAGAAGTAGAGAAGCGCAAGAGATGAAGCGACGTCGTGTTGAATAATCAACAGATGGTTTGAGAGAGCAGTCGCAAGAATCAGCAGGTAGCTTGTGAATCCAGACGCAAGAGGAAGCGACGTCGTAGAGGAGGAAATCCAGTCGCAAGCTACTGTTCACCAACAGATGCTATTTGGAGATAGCGATAGCAAAACGATGTCGTTTACATAAGTTGATACGACAGCGTTTTTCTCTTGCGCTAAAGATTCAGCAGGAAGACTTTGCGTTGATAACCAGTCGCAAGATCCAGTCGCGAGCTACAGTGGATCCAGACGCAAGCAACAGCAGCATCCAGTCTAGAGCTTATATGAATCAGCTGTTGCTATATTTATTCAGTCGCAAGCTCTACGCATCCAGTCGCAAGCTCAGATATCCAGTCGCAAGAAAAATAAGAAGTAGCGAAGCATTGCATTCAGTCGCAATATAATGTACCAGTCGCAAGCTACAGTGCTTTGCATCCAGTCGACAAAGATATCAGCAGAAGATGAATCCAGTCATACTGATGGATCAGCAGCGAAGCAGTTGACGACTTACAAAAGCTGGATGTCAACTGCTGAGCGTAATTCAAATGGAGAAAGCGACAAGACGCAATCAACGCTCAAGATGGAAAGAATCAATGGCTGAGATTTAATCGTGCATCTTGCCTCAATTCAAGGGAACAAGATTTGTACTATTCTGGGAAACAGTACAATATACAGAGGATGTTTGCACGCATTTGGAAAGAAGACAATTTAGCCATATGAAGCGCTGAACAGATTTGGAATCTATCTAACGGCCATATTTCAAACAAAGGCTATATATTCGAGAAGCGCCATTGAAGAAGTGTTCGGTTGCGTGAGAGACGACGTTGGTGCAACTACAGTACTGTGGCAGAAATACATTGATTATACAGTGCACCAACAGAGGGAAAATGGATCTGAAGTGAAGCTGTCAATTACCTTTCGAGAGAGAGAGCTTTATTGAAGTTGACAGTGGAGCTAGAATTAGCTTGTTAGAGCTTTCCCTAGTGTGTGAGAAAAACAGAGAGTTGAGAGCTTAAATGTAACAATCTCACACACAGAGATTCGTTCACACTTTACTGGTGAATGAATCTCAAAACGTTTATCAGTTCCCGTCCAAGCACGAAGACGTAAAACTCTTGTGTATGTAGTCAGTCACACAGTTGCGGCTGTTGTGCAATTGAGGAGTCTGGGAGTTCTCACAGCTGTTGGTTGTGGGATTGGGTCTGTACACGAAGTTGTAAGATCAAATCTTCTAGTAGTGGAGCCTTCCAAGGTGGAAGAAGGGGAGATGTAGGATATTGATATCCGAACTTCCAGAAACAAATATGCTGCGTACTGTATTGTGTTCTTTACTCATTCAGCATTTGCTTTACTTAGCATACTCACGCATAAACAGAAATCAGCACTTAGCATTCTCGCATTGCACGCATAACAGTTCAGCAGTTACTTTCAGCTTAGCATCGCATACACTGTTAGCACACAAGCACTTGCAAGTCTCGAACAGATTTATGTTGTACATAAATCTGTTTGAGTTGTTTTAAAATATAGGATTCAGTTCTGGTATTTTCCGCATGATTTTTAAATCATACCAGATCGGTCTCCGGTGCTCTGATTATTTTATTTGTTCAAGAACAACGAGGTATTGCACCTCCAGTGTGTATCAGCAGCGCAAAATCTTTTAAAGTCCTTTAACAAAGCGCGGCTGCTGATCTTTTGATCCTAATTTCATTCGGACCAACAAGTGGTATCAGAGCAGGTTGTTCTTGAACGAGCAGTGATTTTAAAACACATGTGCTATGTTTTAAAGTTTTAACTGTTTTGAAAAGCTTGTCTATGAAGACTAGTTAATCTATTTTAATGTAGAACCGGTTTTTCGCTTGATGAACTGTCGGGATGCGCGAGTCTCGGGCAGATGCCAAGCTTCTATTTTCGTTGTGCTGTAAGATCACTTGGAGCGAGACTCAGTGACAAGCACATGGGACGAGATAGAAGAAGGAAAAATCTGAGCTGTTCTCTGTTTACTGGTTCTTCATAGTTTAGTAATTCAGTAGCACTTGTTCATTTGACATATTTTGATGCTCTGATGAGTTTTTTTTAAAAATGTTCTGTTTTTGCGGATTCCAGCTGATACAAAATTTTGATTTTTAAATGATTTGAGCTCATGTTATAAAAGATAGGGAGAGTGGCGTCACTGTCTTTTATAATTTTGAGTTATGCATCAGTTTCGCTTTTCAAAATCATATACTGTTGCATATGGTGCTTCCCGAAGCCGTTTTGTTTTTCACAGATTAAAACTCCTGCTGTTACATTGTTTTTGTTGTAACAGTGTAGGGAGAGCTTTTATTTTAAATATGGGAAGACCAGCAGTTCACTCTCTTTTTGATTCCCACAAAAAGGGAGAGAATTGTTAGAACATGTATCGTTGATTTGAGGTTTTGTGTAAATCAAAAAGGGAGAGATGATGGATCTGTTTTGACAGATCCTGATTAAGTTTTGAATTACACAAAACCTGTTATTGTGTTTCTAACAATTCTACTTAAGTGTACAGGTTTTAGGAATGAAGAAGACGATCAGCAGCAGCTATATCTGTCCAGCCGATGGTTCACACTATAAACAATCAGCAGTTGGTTTGGTATTCATAGAATCGGCAGCTGGATTAGCAATGGAGACGTCCAAAGTTGAATCAGCTGTTCGTAATCAGGCGGAGGCCAAGTTGAATCAGCTGGAGCATGATGAACCAGCTGAAACGATGACAACCAGCTGCAAGCGCTAAAGAGATAAAGTGAACCAGCTGGAATATGTTTTGAGAAGCGCGCTGAAGAAATGTATCGAAGAAGAAGATTCCAATTATAAGTACTGTTGACAAATCTGTTAGAAATCGCGATTATAATTACTGTTGATGAATCTATTAACAGTCGCTATTTAAGAAGAAGAAGAATCGCAAGCTGGAGCTGGAGCGATGAAGAAATCAGCTGGAGCGCTAAGCGTAGATGACATCAGCAGTGACGTCATCATTCAGCAGGAAGCTATAGTGGAATAGAATCAGCAGAGAGCTTCAACCAGCAGTTGGTATTTGGAGTTGGCGATTGCAAAACGATGTCGCGTGAATAAGTTGGAACGACAGCGTTTTGCATTCGCAATAAGGATCAGCAGAAGTAGAGAAGCGCAAGAGATGAAGCGACGTCGTGTTGAAGAATCAACAGATGGTTTGAGAGAGCAGTCGCAAGAATCAGCAGGTAGCTTGTGCATCCAGACGCAAGAGGAAGCGACGTCGTAGAGGAGGAAATCCAGTCACAAGCTACTGTTCACCAGCAGATGCTATTTGGAGATAGCGATAGCAAAACGATGTCGTTTACATAAGTTGATACGACAGCGTTTTTCTCTTGCGCTAAAGATTCAGCAGGAAGACTTTGCGTTGATAACCAGTCGTAAGATCCAGTCGCGAGCTACAGTGGATCGAGACGCAAGCAACAGCAGCATCCAGTCGAGAGCTTATATGAATCAGCTGTTGCTATATTTATTCAGTCGCAAGCTCTACGCATCCAGTCGCAAGCTCAGATATCCAGTCGCAAGAAAAGAAGAAGTAGCGAAGCATTGCATTCAGTCGCAATATAATGTACCAGTCGCAAGCTACAGTGCTTTGCATCCAGTCGACAAAGATATCAGCAGAATATGAATCCAGTCATACTGATGGATCAGCAGCGAAGCAGTTGACGACTTACAAAAGCTGGATGTCAACTGCTGAGCGTAATTCAAATGGCGAAAGCGACAAGATGCAATCAACGCTCAAGATGGAAAGAATCAATGGCTGAGATTTAATCGTGCATCTTGCCTCAATTCAAGGGAACAAGATTTGTACTATTCTGGGAAACAGTACAATATACAGAGGATGTTTGCACGCATTTGGAAAGAATACAATTTAGCCATATGAAGCGCTGAACAGATTTGGAATCTATATAACGGCCATATTTCAAACAGAGGCTATATATTCGAGAAGCGCCATTGAAGAAGTGTTCGGTTGCGTGAGAGACGACGTTGGTGCAACTACAGTACTGTGGCAGAAATACATTGATTATACAGTGCACCAACAGAGGGAAAATGGATCTGAAGTGAAGCTGTCAATTACCTTTCGAGAGAGAGAGCTTTATTGAAGTTGACAGTGGAGCTAGAATTAGCTTGTTAGAGCTTTCCCTAGTGTGTGATAAAAACAGAGAGTTGAGAGCTTAAATGTAACAATCTCACACACAGAGATTCATTCACACTTTACTTGTGAATGAATCTCAAAACGTTTATCAGTTCCCGTCCAAGCACGAAGACGTAAAACTCTTGTGTATGTAGTCAGTCACACAGTTGCGGCTGTTGTGCAATTGAGGAGTCTAGGAGTTCTCACAGCTGCTGGTTGTGGGATTGGGTCTGTACACGAAGTTGTAAGATCAAATCTTCTAGTAGTGGAGCCTTCCAAGGTGGAAGAAGGGGAGATGTAGGATATTGATATCCGAACTTCCAGAAACAAATATGTTGCGTACTGTATTGTGTTCTTTACTCATTCAGAATTTGCTTTACTTAGCATACTCACGCATAAACAGAAATCAGCACTTAGCATTCTCGCATTGCACGCATAACAGTTCAGCAGTTATTTTCAGCTTAGCATCGCATACACTGTTAGCACACAAGCACTTGCAAGTCTCGAACAGATTTATGTTGTACATAAATCTGTTTGAGTTGTTTTAAAATATAGGATTCAGTTCTGGTATTTTCCGCATGATTTTTAAATCATACCAGATCGGTCTCCGGTGCTCTGATTATTTTATTTGTTCAAGAACAACAAGGTATTGCACCTCCAGTGTGTATCAGCAGCGCAAAATCTTTTAAAGTCTTTTAACAAAGCGCGGCTGCTGAACTTTTGATCCTAATTTCATTCGGACCAACACCAGAAATCAGTCGTTGAGTTTTACAAAGGACCAGTCGGTGGAAAAACACAAAATGCATATCAGTAGGTAAATTGTCTCATGTGTTTTTCCAGTCGCAGGATTTGAGACGACGAAGTAAAAGCTGGTAAACAGAAGGAATTTCAGGCGCAAACATATAAGAGATTCAAATACGATCGTTCATTCAACAATGAAAATATCTTCAAGATCGTACTATTGCCTGGAATTAAGGAGATAGTGTGTGTACTATTTTGGGTAAATAGTACGATATACAGAGACCGTTCTTCATTGCTTACACAAAATGGAAAGAAGAGAAATTGGCTCTGTCAATGAGAAATTTACCTTGTAGTGGAGCAGGATTTACGGTGCACAATTTTGGCAGCAATTCAAACGGGATTTATTTTCCTTGGAGAATTTTGTGACCGTTGCAATCGAAGCCTATATATATCAGCAGCAGTGTTGAAGAACATATCTTTCGCCATTAATCTATTGCGGTCACGCTGTCAAACTTTCTCTATAGCTTACTCTTTGTTGAAAGCATTCAAAGCTCAAGCACTCGAAGAATTTTCATTCATTTGATATTCACTGTTATACCTTCGAGTGTCATTCTCTGGTTCACATTATTGAATCAAGTTTCTTTGTCTTAGAAACCAGAGATTTTACAGTACTCACAAATTGTATTCATTGTTGTATTTGATTGAGTCTGTAACGAACTGTCTTTGTGAAAAAGTTCGAAAAACAAACAAGTGTTGTAAACCAGCAGCTGCGTCTGCGTGGAGTGTTGTGAACTACTAGGAGTTCTCATAGCTGCTGGCTTTGGGATCGGGTGTTTGTAGAAGGCCTACTTGCATCAAATCTTCTAGTGATACCTTCCGATGAGGAAGAAGGGGATACGTAGGACATTGAAGTACGAACTTCCAGAAACAAATTCCTGACTCAATCTTTTTCATTACGCACGATTATATTATTTGTGTTTATTTACTGTTCACAAACCAATCGGCCTTTTTCCGCACAAATATTGTTGGCCGAAAAGTTTGCTCATAACTGAGATATTCTTAAGTCTGGTAACTCGGACTTAATTTAAGAAACAAGCTTGCAAAACATTTTAAAAGGGTTTTGAAATAGGAAAATCGAAAGAGTTCATTCAACCCCCCCCTCTTCTGAACTTCTATTTACTTAGTGATCCTATTTCTGGGACCATAAAAAATGTTAGTAACACAATAATAGGTTTTGTGTAATTCAAAACACATTCTGGATCTGTTTACACAGATCCAACAATCTCTCCATTTTTGATTTACACAAAACCTCAGATAACATATGCATGTTATAACAATTCTATCCCTTTTTGGGAGAATGCGGGTCTTCCCATGAGTTTTAAAATGAAACTCTCCCTACATTTCCATACCAAAAAAAATGACAGCAGGAATTTTGATTTTGAAATCAAAAAGCATTTTGGGAACAATCATAGGCAACAGTATGCTATGATTTAAAAAAAACGATTGAAACAAAACTGAAACTGATGCATAAACAGATAGCTCAAATTAATAAAGACAAAGACGCCACTCTCCTTGTATTTTATATCATAAGGTCAAATCATTTAAAAACAGATTTTAAGCAGCAGCTGGAATTCCTCATAACAAAAAGTTTGAAAGCTATCAGAGCACTTTAAACAATGTTTAAAATAACATATGCTACTGAGTCACTTATATGAAGAACCAGAGAAAATGTGACAGATAAAAGCACAGATTTTCATTCTCCTATTTCGTCCCACGTGCATGTCACCGAGCCTCGCTCCAGGTGATATTATAGCACAACGAAAATAGGATCTTGGCATCCGCACGGAACTCACGCATCCCGTGACAGTTCATCAAGAGAAAACAAATCATTTTCATCTGGACTTCATAAAATAAGCTTCTCAAAACAGTTAAAACATTTTAAACAACATAGCACATGCGTTTTAAAATGAGTGCTCGTTCAAGAACGACCTGCTCTGATACCACTTGTTGGGTCCGGTTTTAAAAGGATCAAATGTACTTAGCAGGCGCTGTTAATAAAATGGATCATTAAATATTTTGCGTGCTGCTATCTAGAAAATGAGGTGCAATACCTCTGGTTCTTGAACATTAAATACAGAGCACCGAAGACAGATCTGGTATGTTGTAAAACATGCGGAAAACACCAGAAATGAATCCTTATATTTTAAAACATCACAAACAGATTTATGTGCAACATAAATCTGTTCGGGATTTACTGTGTGTGTGCTAACTGTGTATGCGTGAATGCTAAATATAAATGCAAGTGCTGAATGAATAACAGAATACAATACTCAGCATGTTTGTTTCTGGAAGTTCGGACTTCAATGTCCTACGTCTCCCCTTATTCCACCTCGGAAGGCTCCACTAGAAGATTTGATCTATACAACGTGTACAGACCCAATCCCGCAACCAGCAGCTGCGAGAACTCCTAGATTCTACCAGCCCTCGGCTGTTCACACAATCACTTCTTTAACGCCTATGGGAGAAAGGCTACAGACACAGAGTTTAACGTCATCGTGCTTGGACGGAAACTGATTTGCATATTGGGTTTTGATTCACTCGCTAATCAATTT
>KV005118.1:143974-157305 GCA_001598015.1 Dorcoceras hygrometricum
CTATCATGAAACACATCTAATAGTCACTGTGCATTCTGAATTCGTTCCTAGTCGATTGGGCCGTCAAAATGAGGATAAGGCCGCCCGAGCTTGAGACTAGCATCTGCGATGTGAAGTACCATGTTTCATTGGTAGGGAACATTGTGATGTTCTGAGCATGCAGATGGATAGTGACCTGGTGATATATCGAACTACCCTCGTTCGGACTTTCCAAGTGGTTACCATTTTTCGAGTGGATAAGTCCGAGGTCTTGGTTGTACTGATTAGTCCTCACTACTCGAAACGTCATTGAGACTCTACATGATAGGCGCCTCACTTTGACTCGTTTTACCGACTCACTTGGGTTCATTAGGTGGCGGGATTGGGTGAGGTCCCGATGCATGTAGGAGTCGATGCTTCGTTATCGAGGATTCACCGCTCGCTCTCATGCGTGGATATCCTATGTTATCTGAGGAGACAATAGTGTGACATATCTCTGGCCAGAGTATGGATGTGTTTTAGGTAAATGGGTTTACCTAGTTACACTCGCGATGTCACTATTCGATCTCCAAGATGTATGCACAGTTATCGGATCTATAGCGACTCTCGATTTACCAACGGTCGTTGATCTGATCGGGATATATGTGTAGAAAGGATTGTACTGTACGCTAACCACGACCAACTGGTTCTTGCAGGCACTATCAGTGATACCTAGGGGATCATGGGGCGATGTTGCTAGGCGCTTTACCATGATCCGATGGACAAGTACGAAATTGTGATTTCGACGTCACAATGGTTGTGGGCCCACGGCTAGCTGTATCCCTAAACCATTGAGGGTCACACAAATTACTGGATTCATGATTCCCGCACGGAAACTGAGCTCAATGTGTTGAGCATAGGAGGAGGAATTTAGGGAGTGCGACTTCCTAAAAGTCAACAGGGGTCAAATTGCGATTTCCCATAGTTAAGGGGCTAAACTGCAATTTTGGACTAGGTGGTCTCAAAAATTGTTTTCACATCATAATACTTAGTTTTGGAAACTGTGTAGATTGGTCCAATCAGATCGTCGATCGGAGTTATGATGAAGTCACGGTGATAGGGATGAACCGAATGTTCATACGTTGGACTGGGCCCGCCCCAGGTCCAATGGGCCGGTTCAAGCCCATCACACCTATACTTAGTCTTGAGCCTAGGGTTGTATGACATAACTCAACTCACACAAACCCTAACCTCCTAGTTGGCCGCCGCCCCCTCCCTCTCCACAACACCTCACGCCCGCCGCCGCTTGTCGTGATCGTACTTGTTTCGATCACCTTGTTGAGGAGCTTCCGTCCGTGGTAAATTCGTCAGCTCTTCTAGTGCAGACCGACGAAGGAGCCGTGCATTCGGTCGTGGACCTGATTAGACGATCTACCGCTGCCTACCTTTTGAAGTGCCGGTTTCCTTGTGAAACTGGTCGGTGCCAGGCGCCTAGACGCCAGCAAGGTAACGATTCAAACATCCTATGCATGGATTATAGAATTTTTTTGATGTATTGAACGTTTCTCGGGGCAAAACTTTTAAACTTCCGCTGCGCCCCGGGAAACGGGATCCAGATCCGCCACAGGCGCCAACACGTAGTAGCCGATGCTTTGAGCAGGAAGGCTAGTGAGATGCTTGCGTCGTTGTACATCTCTAACGATCAAGAGCATCTTAATACTACGGGTTGGAGATTCTACCCGGCTGAGGATTATGTAGTGGTTTCATCTTTCCAGGTGGAGCCACAGATTGTTTCGAGTATTCGAGCAGCACAGAGGACTGATTCGTCTATCCACGAGTTGAAATTAAAGGTCAGGGCTGGCGAACTTGAGGATTATTCTGTCTCTTCCGATGGTTGTTTGCGTTTCCGGGGCAGGTTGGTTGTGCCCAATTTGATTGATTTGAAGGAGGAGATCCTTCGGGAAGCACGCTGCAGCAGACATAGTGTTCATCCTGGTGCACGGAAGATGTACCATGCTTTGAAGCCGCACTTTTGGTGGGCTGGCCTAAAGAGTGACGTTGCTGGTTTTGTCGCTCGCTGTTTGAACTGTCAGATGGTAAATGCCGAAAGTATGAGACCTGGTGGTCTGTTGCAGAGTTTAGAAGTGCCCCAATGGAATTGGGAGCACATAGCTATGGATTTTGTGACGCATCTGCCTCGTTCCAGCAGAGGATGCGATGCTATTTAGATGGTTATAGACCAACTGTCGAAGTCTGCACATTTTATTCTCTATGGGATGACTTTCTCGTTGAAAAATATGGCGAAGCTGTACGTTGATTTTGTTGTTAGACTGCATGGTGTGCCTGTTTCGATCGTTTCTGACCGAGATCCGAGGTTTACTTCCAGGTTTTGGAAGAGTTTGCAAACAGCCTTGGGTAACAGATTGGAGATGAGCACCGCATATCACCCCCAGACATATGACCAATCTGAGCGCACTATCCAGACTTTGGAGGATATGTTGCGAGCTGTTGTGTTGGATTTCGGAGGTAGCTGGCAAGATGCGTTGCTTTGGTTGAGTTTTCGTACAATAACAGCTATCAGGTGACGTGAGGCTTTGTATGGCAGGAAGTGCAGATCGCCAGTATGTTGGGAAGAAGTGGGGGAGAAGCAGCTATCTGCCCCTGACTTTGTGAAGCAAATGAAAGATCATGTGGATCTTATTAGACAGCGGATGAAAGCTGCCCAGGATCGCCAAGCCAGTTATGCGAATAAGAGGCGTCGACCTCTTGTGTTTCAGGTTGGTGATCGTGTATTTCTCAAAGTTTCTCCGTTTCGCAGTGTGATGCGCTTTGGACGCAAGGGAAAGTTAGCCCCTCGTTACGTCGGACCGTATGAGATTGTTGAGAGGATTGGCCCTTTAGCGTATCGGATGTTGTTGCCGTCAGAGTTGTCTTCTCTTCATGACGTCTTTCATGTTTCCATGTTGAGGAAGTATGAGCCAGATCCATCTCATGTGCTTAGGACCGATGAGGTGGAGCTAGATCAGTCATTGAGCTATCAGGAATATCCCTTTCAGATCCTTGGCAGAAAAGAGAAACAGTTGAGGAATAAGACCATTCCGTTAGTGATGGTGCAATGGAGCAAACATGGAAGGGAAGAAGCTACTTGGGAGCTGGAAGAAAAGATGCAGCGCGAGTGGCCGCATCTGTTTGAGTAGCTGTTGAGCTAAATTTCCTGTAGTTTGTAGCTTTTGGTTGTATTTCTTCCCTAGTTGTTGTTAATTGTTTGCTCAGTTATCTTGAACTCTTGGCCTTGTGTTGGGCGAGTTCCTGTTTGGTATTTTGCTGCTGTGTTGTGTTTTCAGAATTTTTGTTCGATTTCGAGGACGAAATCCTTTTTAGTGGGGGAGAAATGTGAGACCTGAAATGTAATTAAGATTAATTTGTTGGAATTAATCGGATTTTAGAGATTTCTGGTGGTTCAGATATTTGTTTGGAAGTTTGGTTATTATTTTCGGGTCAGATTTCTCATTTTAAGCAATTCTGGAAGTTTGCGTATTTGTGAGTAGAGATCTGGTTGTGAGATCTGGTTTCGTGAAGAGAGCTGGTCGATTTGGTGAAATCCAGTCGTAGCGTGTTTTGGTAGCGCGAGATTCCTAAACGCCGTCGTTTTAGTGAAATCTGGATGCGTTGTATTGAGTGAAAGCTGGTAGCATGTTTGTATCCAGCTGCTGCTTTATCTCGTTTGTTGAGGGTAAAACGATAGCGTTTTGATTAGTTGGTGCGACACCGTTTTGAGTGTTGCGTCTGGTACCAGCTGGTGGGATCTGTTCGCGTGTGCCTGCTGGTTGTCCAGCTGAGAGTAGATGTCAACGATGGTCATCTCTACTGTAGCTTGCGTCTGGTTTCCTGTAGCTTGCGTCTGGTTTCCTGTAGCTTGCGGCTGGTATTGCGCGAGGGTTATCGACCGGATTTGATGACGTCAGCTATGCGACGCCGTTTTATTAAGTTGGAATGCAGAGTTTTGATGCAACGTCTGGTATCAGCTTTTGAGTGTTATATAATCCGGCTTTTGGGTTTAAGAACCAGCCGATGGTTATAGAGCAACTGCTGTTTTTGGTCGGTGGACTTATTAACCAGATTTCAGCAGTCGCGAGATTTATTTAAGGAAGACTTGGTCTTTGATTTGAGATACCAGATCCCATACTTAGTAAAATTCTCCCAATTATCGACCTTTGTTTCTCGAACCCTAGTACTGTTCACCTTTGATTTTATCCGGTGATTCTCGTCATTTCCGACCGTTTTTTTGGGCATTTGAGGTAGCGTTGGACTCCCCTCGAGAAGCTCTTCCATCCTATACCATTCTTGGAGGCTGTTGTTGGCTAGAGAGAGATCGCGAAGTTGCTGTCTTCGGCCGTGTGTTGCGTCGTTGAGGTTCCTAACCAGATCTCTCGGGCTCCTTGTTGTGGTAGTTATTGCACAAAATTGAGGTACGGATCTTGAGCTTGTAATTCAGCGTGGAACCTGGCTTGGATAAATTGCGAGATGGCTGTGTTTGGATTTCCGTGCGGTGTTGTTGCTCTGTGTGAGAGCTGTGTATGCTTACCGTGTGTAATTGTTGTGTTGCATATGGTTATATGTTTGTTGTTTCAGCATGTTGCATACACGCATTCCATTCAGCTATTGCAGCCTTTGTTCGTTGTTGTTTCTCTGTTTTCTTACCAGGATGCGAGGGCGAGCGGTGATTTCGCACTCTCATTTTCCTCTATGCCCCGTGTGGCTAGCTACCACAGTTCATAGGTTGGGTTGTTGACGCATCTGGTAAGGGTGGGCGAGTAGGGGTGAGTGGGTAGCACCCACATGTCCTACACTCACCGTGGCCACACATTCTGTTGCAGATTTCCGTTGAGCTGTGCATTGACTTCTTTGGCTTCCTTTCTTGGTTGTAGCCTTCGACTGTTGTCCCTGGTTGCATGCATAGCATCTACATTTTATTCTTGCTGTTTACTGCTGTTTTATAGTTGCTCTCCGTACCGGGGTTTGACCCCATGTCCCTCTGGGGCTTGGTTGTTTTCCTTGTTGTGTTGTTTTCAGGGAACCCAGGTTTTACAGCTGGTCGTTGTTTTAATCCAGCTGGTGGTGCCCCAGGAGATGGTTAGAGTATCCCAGTTGCGTATAGCATATTTATATGTATCAGTTGAGTTAGCCAGGGGGTTGCCCTGTGCTTCGTGGCTGTATCCAGTAGTTGGAGTCTGATACTTGTGGTTGTATGCTATAATTTTTTGTTATGGCTTGTAGCCATTTGTTGTTTTGTTTATTTTATAAACTGGGATATATTTTGATTATTTGCATTATTTTAAGTTATATTGTTTTAACTCGTCAGGCCAAAAGTGAAAAATTTACCCGCTTTTTAATAGCTTCCGTATGTGTTTGTGTGTTTTTACTCTGTTATGAGCATGAGGCCTGACAGATACTCAGCTGTTAGCAGAGCATACAGAGTATTCAACCACAGAACGCTAACAGTGGAAGAATCAGCTCATGTGGTGTTTGATGAAACTAGTCTTCAATCATCATCAGCCCCAAAGTTAAAAGACTTATGCACTCGTCTTAAATCTACTCACTTGGAAGAATCAAGTGAAGATGAGGAGCAACCTAGACAGCAAGCTGATGATCAGCACAACTTGACCAGATCAATTACAAGCGCTGACATTCCAGCTATCGAGAAAGAAAACCAAAATCATGATCTAGCTAGACCAGAACCAGCTGGTACAGATAACATCGCTCCAACAAAAAACACATTAGCAGAAGGCATCTCAGAAGAACCAGCAAGAACACAGGGGGAACAACACGACTCATCTACCTCATACGGACCAGATCTTCGGTGGACTAAGAATCATTCACCTGAGTTGGTCATTGGTAACCCGACTGCCCCTGTTAGGACACGAGTCCAGATGCATGAATATCTTAATTCGGCATTCATATCTCATACAGAACCTAAGAAAATCAAAGAGGCTCTAGCAGATCCTAGTTGGATAGACGCTATGCAGGAAGAGTTAAACCAGTTTGAACGTAGTAAAGTATGGCATCTAGTTCCTAAACCAGACAATGAACATATAGGAACCCGGTGGGTTTTTAGGAACAAACTAGATGAACAAAGAACTGTAGTTCGAAATAAGTCTAGGCTCTTTGCGCAAGGATATAGGCAAGAAGAAGGCATTGATTTTGAAGAATCATTTGCGCTTGTCGCTAGACTGGAGGCGTTTAGAATATTTCTTCATATGCCTCTTTCAAGAATTTTAAGGTTTACCAAATGGACGTCAAAAGTGCCTTTTTGAATGGTATTCTAAATGAAGAAGTATATGTCTCGCAACCACCTGGTTTCATTGACCATACCAAATCGGAATACGTATACAAGCTAGACAAAGCTCTATATCATCTAAAACAAGCTCCCCGAGCTTGGTAAAATACGTTTTCCAGATTTCTCACTGATCATAACTTTGTGATCGGTTCGGTAGATAAAACATTGTTCAAATTCACAAAAAATCATTACATTCTACCTGTACAAATATACATAGACGATATCATTTTTGGATCAACTAACCATAAATTGTGTGAAAAATACTCTAAGTTGATGCAGGAAAAATTTGAAATGAGTATGATGGGAGAATTGACATTTTTCCTTGGGCTACAAGTCAAACAGCTTGAGGATGGCATTTTCATCAGTCAAGCTAAGTATAATAAAGAACTTCTAAAGAAGTTTGGAATGGAAAATTGCTCTCCTATAGCTACTCTTTGGTATCCCAAAGACTCCAGCTTAAATTTAATAGGATACAGTGATGCAGATTATGCAGGGTGTAAGATTGATAGACGAAGCACGAGTGGAACATGTCAGTTTCTGGGTGATAGGCTCATCTCATGGTTTAGCAAAAAGCAAACATCCATCGCTACATCCACAGCTGAAGCTGAATACCTTGCAGTTGGAAGTTGCTGCTCTCAACTATTATGGATTCAACAACAACTTCGAGATTATGGTATTGATGCACAAGAGGCACCCATCTTTTGTGACAACACAAGCACAATTGCGATTACTCAAAATCCAGTGCTACATTCGAGAACTAAGCACATTGATATACGACATCATTTCATTCGAGACCACGTGCTTAAGAAAGATGTTCGAGTGGAGCATGTGTCTACAGATCAGCAAGTGGCAGACATTTTCACCAAGCCACTACCGGATGCTAAGTTCCCTTACTTTAGAAACATCTTAGGTCTTCTTGAAATGACGTAAGTTTGTTCTGAGGGCATTGATTCAGGGGGAACAATATGAGTCAAACAGATAGCCAAGAAAATCAGCTGGTTGCCATCGGGCTGGTCAATTTCGAGCTGGTCACAATCAAGCTGATTGATACCATATCGATCTGGTCCGGCTCGAGGTACAACGTGATGTTATCATGGGGCTTGCCTCAATTGGTTCCAGCTGATATATACAAATTTAACGGTTGAGATTGGGTTAAAAATTTTACAACACTTCATTTGAAATTCGGACGGTCATCTCTTTGAAATTTCAAAAGTCTTTTAAAATTGGGCGATGACACGTGTCACCAAAACCCTTCTCTCTACCCGCTCAAACAATAGCAATTATTTTTCATTTTCATCAGTACAGTATCAAATTACTTCGATCAATATTGCATCAGTGGCAAGTCGCTAACTCGTATCATCTTGCTTCAAATTACTATTTCGAAATGGCTTCCTCCCTCTTCGTCAACACTTTGCAGGTTGATTTCACATCCGTACTTACTATGGAACATGCGAGAATGGTTCGTATGTTCAAAACTCTCGAGGATACCGGATTGCGCGGCTTTTTAGAAGGTACGACCCCTGTATTTGAATCTGCTGTTGTTGAGTTCTTCTCAAATGCACGAGTTTTAGCCGGAACCATTGTTAGTACTGTGTGTGGGAAAAAGTTGGTGGTTACGGAAGACATTTTTTCGGGAACGTATAAACTTCCAACTGAGGGTGTGTAAAATTTCTCTGGAATCCCTACCGAAACAATCGCTGAAATGCGCATTAGGTTCTCTGCCACTGTACCTTTCCAAAGTTCTGGAAAGAAAAGGGATTTTCTTTTCTAATACCGCCTACTACATGATGCAGTAGCCAAATCACTTTGTTCGAAAGCAGGATCGTTTGACAAGGTCACTTGTGAAAAATTTGAATTCATGGTAGCAATTTCTGCTGGTATATCAATTAATTGGGGTCGCATCCTATTTCAACGAATGCTTGCAATGGTTCAAAATCCAAGGAAACAATCTCAAGGATTCACGGTTCAAGTCAGCATGTTGATGGAATTACTAGTTTGGGCCGATCTCGGAACAACAACCAAGCTACACGTTAAGAATGTTTTGACAAGCAAACAAGTGCAGAACTATCTTAAGGGTAACCAAGGAACTACTCCCATAGAGGAAACCGCAAGCAACAATGCAGGTGGGACGTCACAACAAGTACCGCCAGAAGTCACACAATCTCTTGCCGATGATACCGAACAAGGCATGCCCAATCATAGAAAACGAAAACACAAAGGTGAAGCAACGATGACATAACCCAAATAGGCCGCCATCCCAGACATCACTGCACATAGCCCTGCTGAGAATAGAGGCATCGTAGTTTCAACGAACGATGATCCTGAGGAGGAGTCAAAAACCGATTCATGTCCATTAGTACCACGCCAGCGCCGAGTGACGCAAGTCTCTGAATCTTATGATTCACTCCCTCTCACACACCTTCTGAAACGCCTGAGGACACAAAATCCAGACCAAACGATCCTTCCTGATCCAATTCCAGCTCGTACTACTGCACCAACAGAATCTCCCCAAGTCGGAAATATTGATAACCTCGCTGAAAATCTGGATATTAACGATCAAACCGAACAAGGTGAGAATAATAATCATGATGTTCATCTTTGTCATCAGACTATTCCCACTGATGGGGAAGGATTCAAAGATGGTGATGAACAACGGGGATCACGGTTCCCACGAACAAGGAATAGGAGATATCGATCTCGAAGAGGGATTGTATCAGGATACTCAGAAGGAGAATGAAAGTCAGTCAGAGCCTGATCTTGTTACTACTACAGGAGCAAGTTTGTTCACTGATACCATTCTGACTGCTTCCAATACCAATGAAGAAAATATTGATGATAATGAACAATTTGTCCATGGTTCTGAAGAACCCGACACTATCGCTCCAACACCAGCTACAGAGATACATTCTGCATCTGCCTCTGCAGACCAATAATGTCAATCGCTAATAGCATCTGCACGGGAAAAGGTCTCTACCAAAATTGCGATCTTTGAAGAATGGGTTCATTTTCGACTGGAAGTATGCCTCAAAGATCTCTCCTCTTTTGAATATATGATTAACAGTGAAGAACAGCTGCTTGAATGGGCAGAGACTGAGGATATCACTGAGCTATCTGAGTGAAGATCGCTCATTCTCTACAACTTCTTGAAACCGAACTAGAACAGCTCTATCTGGCGCATCTCGCCAATTTCAAGACAAGTGTTTCCTCTGCTCATTATGAATTTGAGTGTATTCGCCTAGTGCATCAAGAGCTCCGACTGATTGCAGCTGGACATAGACATCACCGTGGATTGGCAGGTTTACCACTTACTTCTCCTGAGTGTGATTTTCTTCCAAAGTTTTCTCCTCAATCAGAAATATACTACTTCACTGGTACCGCACAAGGATCAGTGCTAGAAGCATATCAGCATGTAAATCAGACTGCGGCACATGCCCCTCATGAGCATCAGGCTCAGGAAACCGAGCCCCAAATTCAAATGCCTGACCATGACACTCATGGTCACGACGGACAAAGCTCTGAATATGGGGTTGATCCGAAGATAAATGCTATTCCAATCTCTGCTATCAATTCCGAAGACATTCCCAGTACCAAACAGATTGTCTCTCCCCATCCGAATCCAGACTTCTCAACTTTACGGATGATCGCTATCACTCCACAGGAATCCTCCACTCTGTAGCTGTTACACAATGCTACCCAGTCGCTCAATGTTATATCCACTCATGTATCCTCCCTAGACAATCATATGCTCGCCTTTGTGATGATTCACTCATTACCAGACATCACACTACGAAGATTCGCAACGAGCTCAAAAGCACGGCCGAAAGATTTAATATCAAAATTGATGTTCTGGAGCGTACTCTCACTCAACGACTGATCGATGAACTAGCAGTGGTAAAATCTCAGCTGGCCTGTCTAGTTGACGATTTGAAGGGATCAGGTGCTGCCAAAAAGGGGGAAGGTGGCTCAAGTATCAGACCTAGGGAAGGGCCAAGTATTCGAGGGCCGACTGGAGGACGAGGAGGATCAAGCTCACAAAGGGGAAGAGGAAGAAATGATGATCCAGAACGTTTTAAATATTCGAAATGGTTTTAAGCCATAGAGATTAAAACTGATTGAAACAAACTAACTCTGAGCTTACAATATATTTTGGGGAACGATTTATGAATTTTAATTGATCAGTATTAATCCTCTGTTATGATCCTCTTTTACGAATCAGGGTTTTGGCATCACAAAAAAGGGGGAAATTGTTGGGACACAAATTCAAGAAGTTTTGGTGATGAAATACTTAACAGGAAAAAGAATCCGTAAAAGAGATCATTCAAACCAAAGCGTCAAGGACCAGACAAGACTTATCACGCTCAACAAAGAAATCAGCTCGAAGTATTGACGTCAAAGTCAAACCAGCCTGAATATATGTTTCAAAAAGCTGAACGACGTAAAGCACAAGAAACCAGCTCGAATGAGTGAACCAGCTGGATACTGAGACAGTAAAGCTATATCAGCTGGATGAGTAGACAATGCAAACATCATCCAGAATTTTAGAATAGTTTATCAGCTCGATACATGGAATTGAAAATTCAGCTGGGTATAACAACGACATAAGGAATTTGAAATTTGGAATGACTAAAGTACTATGCCATCTGAAGCTATTCAATTGACATCTCTGCAATGATGTGTGTCATTGAAACCACTTGAAGCTAAGACCAGAAATGCAGGGATATGACACCATACTGAAGACGGCGCAGATTTACCAAAAAGGGAAATGCATTTATTGAAGATGTAATTTCATAGTACAAGCATTTAAGGCGCCGCAGATATCTCAGCTTGGATGTATTCAATGTGTCTACTGGTAACATTTATTACCGTTACATCCAAGGAGTATATATAGAAGAGAAGAAAAATCGTGAAGAACTACAGATACACACGAGATCATTTACACAAGTCCTTCACTAAAGCATAGTTCATTTTTGAACCATCTCGTCAAAAGTGACACACGCACATATCAAATCTACTCTTTGTGACACCAACTCTTCTACACTCATTTATGTAGACTTGAACTTGATTTGTAAAATCAGAAATAGAGAGTGTCTGAGTGCTAGAGTAGCACAACCAGCTGAGAGGTTTAACTGTTAAAATACGAACAAGGCTAAGGGTCTGTGTGTCGTAAGATAGCTAAACAGCTGAGCACTAAAGTGTTTGTAGTAACGAACCAGGCTGCGGGTCTGCGTGTTGTTTGTTGCTAGGAGTTCTCTTGGTTGAGGGTCACGAGAGTGGGTCTGTACAAAATTTGTATAAATCAAAGCCTTCTAGTGAAATCCTTCCCGTCGTGGAAGAAGGGGAGACGTAGGAGAGATTTCTCCGAACTTCCAGAAACAACTCACTTGTTCTTATTGTCTTTATTTCTACACTTTGATTAAATTGTTCAGCTGCTTGAATCACGTTTATTCCACATAAAATAATTTTATTACCTGAGACAACAGCATCACTGTGAAAACCTTCCAGCTGGTAATTCGGCTGGAAGTTGGCTTTGAGCTGTAAAATCCTTTCAAAATAAACTGTTTGTCTAAAATTAGCAAAGGAGTTCATTCCGCCCCCCCCCCCCCCTCTGAACTCTCAAGCACTCTTTTCGATCCTAACATAAAGATTTTAAGGTTTTTCCAATGGATGTTAAGAGTGCATTTTTTAATGGCATCCTGACTAAGGAACTGTATGTTGCACAATCTTCTGTCTTTGTCAATCATACATATCCAGACTATGTTTATAATTGGACAAAGCTCTGCATGGTTTGAAGCAAGAACCCAGAGCTTGGTATGATACACTGTCTAAATTCCTTATCGAGCATGATTTCACTATAGGCACAGTTGATAAGACGCTATTTAAATTTGTGAAATCTGACCATGTCCTACTAGTGTGAGACCTGGAATTGATAATTACGATTGATTGTTGGAATTGATCGGTTGTTTAGAGATTTTGTGGTTTAGAATCTCTGCTTCGATGCTTGAGTTGTTTTATGGGTCGAAATTCCCTCCTTAGAACAATTCTGGATGCTCTCGTGTTTTTGGATTTAAGGCAAAAGCTGGTTTTGTGAGCTAGCAGCTGGTCGGTGGCGAAAACCAGTCGAAGCGTGTTTTGGTAACGCAGGGTATGAAACGCCGTCGTTTGCGTGAAGTCTGGTTGCACGTGTTGTAATCAGTAGATGCATTAGTGTAATTGCGTTGAGGGCTAAAACGACTGCGTTTAGATTAGTTGGCGCGACGTCATTTCGATGTTGCGTCTGGTACCAGCTGCGAGGAGTTGTTGCGTCTGGATGATCAGTCGAGAGCAAGGGTCAACACTATGTTGGGGATCCGGATCCGCCCCCCGGCCAGGCAGCGGAAGAACAAGAAACAGGTGCCGGGAGGTGATCAATACGAAAAATCAGAAAATTACAGTAATCGTCATACATAGGGCGTTTTAGCATGTTACCTCGCTGGCATTTGTGCCTGGCTCCAACCGGTGTTTCAAGAACCCGGCTCTTCTCGGTAGATTGCGGTAGTTACGCCAATCCGGTCCATGACCAGTTCCGAGACTCCTTCGTCAGGCTGCACTAGAAGCCCTGACGAGATCAGCACGAACGAATACTCCTCGAAAAACTGGGCCGGAACGTTTTCCGGCGAAGTTGGCGGCGACGGCGGGCGGCGCACGGCGGCGGCGAGGAAGAAGAGAGGAGGCGGAGTGTGTTTAGCTATTAGGTTTAGGGTTATGAATAATGTATGTTGTAATGAAGTCATTAAGTCTAAATAAATAGACTTAAAGGTGGACTTGGGCCGGTCCAACGGGCCCGGATCCAAATGACGATATCTATCGCTGCGACTTCATCGTAACTCCGATCGCCGATCAGATCGGACCGATCGACTCAGTTTCCAGAACTGAATGTTATGATGTGAAAAACAATTTTTCAGATCATCAAACCCCAAATAGCAAAATGACCGTTTTGCCCCTCAACGTAGTCAAATCCCGGTTTGACCCCTGTTGACTTTTAGGAAGTCGCACTTCC
>KV005118.1:180758-191549 GCA_001598015.1 Dorcoceras hygrometricum
TTGTCTCATATTCAGTTCAGACTGAGAAAATAGATATTTCAGACTTTTGTGATCAGAAAAGATTTCAAATTTCTCACCGTATAGATAATGTCGCCATATCTTTAACGCAAAAACGATGGCTGCCAATTCAAGATCATGAATTGGATATCGATTCTCATGCGGCTTCAATTGTCTTGAGGCATACGCAATAACATGTCCTCGCTGCATCAGAATACATTCCAATCCTCGGTGAGAAGCATCACAATAAACAACAAACCCACCAGTACCTGAAGGGATTGTCAAAATTGGTGCTGTAGTCAACCTCTTCTTCAACTCAAGAAAACTGGCTTCACATGCTTCAGACCAAACAAATGGTGCATTCTTCTGTGTCAGTTGAGTGATAGGCTTTTCAATACTCGAGAAATCTTGGATAAATCGACGATAATAACCTGATAAGCCCATAAAACTTCGGATTTCTGGCACAGATGTCGCTCTAGGCCAATTAACCACTGCTTCTATCTTGCTCGGGTCGACTGAAATACCATCCCCTGAAATAATATGACCAAGAAATACCACTTTCTGCAACCAAAATTCACATTTCGACAACTTGGCATATAGTTTCTCATCTCGGAGAGTTCTCAACACAATTCTAAGATGGTCAGCGTGATCACACAGATTCTTCGAATAGATCAGAATATCATCGATAAATATAATCACGAAATCATCAAGATATTTCTGAAAGACTCTATTCATCAGACCCATAAACACTGTCGGGGCATTGGTCAACCCAAAAGGCATAACAATGAACTCATAGTGACCATACCTCGTTCGAAATGCAGTCTTCGATATATCCTCATCTCGTACCCTCAATTGATGATAACCGGATCTCAAATCAATCTTCGAGTACACTGACGAACCCTGCAACAGATCAAACAAATCATCTATTCGAGGTAATGATATCGATTCTTTACCGTTGCTTTGTTTAGTTGCCGGTAGTCAATACATAGCCTCATCGATCCGTCCTTATTTCGTACAAATAGTACCGGAGCGCCCCAAGGGAAAACGATCGGTCTAATGTACCCTTTGGCAAGAAGATCCTCAAGCTGTTCTTTCAACTCTTTCAATTCGATTGGTGCCATACGATAAGGTGCTTTCGATATCGGTTGTGTACCTGGCATCAATTCAATACTGAAGTCTACCTCTAGAAATGGAGGCAATCCCGGAATCTCATCAGGAAAGACATCAGCAAATTCACAGACTACTGGTATATCAGCCAGATTCGGGCTAGTCTTCATCATATCTACTGCATAAATAAGAAATCCTTCTGCTCCCTTCTGCAATAGATTAGTCATAGACAGAGCAGAAACTACAGGAATTCTAGCTCGTGATCCCTTACCATAGAATTTCCACTCGTCAGTCCTCTCAGGTCTGAATCGTACCACTTTCTGAAAACAATCCACTGTTGCCCTGTACTTGGTTAACATGTCTATGCCGATAATACAATCAAAATCAGACAGACCAAGCACAATACAGTCAATCTCAATCTCATGCCCCTCAAACTGTAGTATACAATTCCTAACAGATTTTATCGATAAGATACCCCTTCCCAGAGGTGAAGAAATAGATACTACCTCAGATAATGGTTCAACAGACACCGCATTTGATACAACAAAGTGCTCAGATATAAATGTGTGTGAAGCACCGGTATCAACTAAGACATAAGCAGGATAATTAAAAAGATAGCAATAACCTGCGATAACATCATCAGAGGCTGCTTGTGCTTTCTCCTCAAGAGATCGAGTTCTGATTCATACTCGTTCAATACATGCTACTATTCAGTTCAGATATTTCAGATAGCATGTAATTCTGAAGACTGTACGGCATACTCTTACCAGTCAATCACATCAACCATGCGATATAAAATTCAAAAACAGTAAGACATATACCATGAGAGCATGTAATCAACCATAAATAAATCAATCAGAAAGACTCGATCTACCCCTCTCATCTAACTCAGTCCAAGAACTTGGTGAGCTCTGATACCACCTGTTGTGGGGATCTCTTCCCACAATTACTCATCTAATCTTATGGGGCGATTAATTAATCCAGACGAGTTTTAAACAACGGAATCTGTTTTTTTTTAATCTATTTCTCGAAAGTTGTTCATTTATAAAACAGAACATAAACTGTACAAAAAGTTACAAGACTCTACGTCCACTGTTACAAGATCTGTCCAGCTTAGATACAACATCAGATACATCATATGTTCAAAAGCTAAGCCAACAACGAGTCTCTAGTTCTTCTCGTCTGTTGCCCCTCTTCTAGGTAGTAAGATCTCACTACCCTTGTCCAGTCAACCCAGCTCTTTCCTCCCTGTTGTCATGCACACATACAAAACAAGACAACAGCCGGATAAACTCCGGTGAGAAACAATCTCAGTATAATCGACATATACATGCAATAACGTAAATCATTTTATGTCAAAACTAACACATCAAATCAACAAGAAGTGAATATATCGTATATCTCAAAATCAGAACTGATTCATCTCGAATCGATGCCATCAAGATTCGTATCCGATCTTGACATAGATATCCATCTAACAAAATCAACTCAGACTTCGAAAATAAGGTCATATCAGACCTTGGCATTAGAATCAATTCATTTTCATATCATATAATCTCATATCGAAAACAAAGATCCACTACCTGTGATGGATCAACAAATATCACTACAAGTTCTAAATCAAGAACAGTAAAAGTATGTGATTTGTCGGGATAACTCAAGAAACATCATTCTCGAGTATTCTAATTCCCTGACTCTCAATGTCAAACTATACCTTTGTTTAGCTCGGTTTTGGAATGCTTCCAATCTGAAACATAACACCAAAACATTCATATCAGACTTCATTCTGTAATGTAATCGCAAGAACTTATATCAATCTCGATCAAGCATTCAATATCAATCATCATTCAAATTCAATACAATGCACGGCTCCAACCATTTTCCCCAAAACTTATCAATTCTCAACCGGCGGCGTAACGGCTAAAAATCGGTAACCCGAACTTCAAATATATCAAGTTATCAATAAAATACAATCCATATCACAACCATATCATCACTACAACATTATAAGAATTCGAAATCAGCAACACTAGCAAGCTTCCTTTTCAAGGATAGCTCAAACTATATCCAATCCAATTCTACATCAATTCCAATTTAAATACAAGCTAAACCAGAAATATATCAACCTAATTCCCCCATATCAGCATGTATATAGATCAAAATGCTTCTGAAAATCATCACAAAGTCATACAACATCAAGTCCTTGATCCGGTTTCGATATCGTAACATATAAAAGTTCAAGAACACAAATACAAACTCATAATCTGATCTCTGCCAATTCCAGATTCTCAAAACATGATTAAATACATAAAAACTTAAATCAAATCGAAGGCCTTGTCGTAAGGAGTCCAGAACACTTTACGGAATCGAAATCGGATACCCGGATCAAAATTTACAAGGATTTGAAAATCAACTCTAATTCAAGGTTTCTAGGTCTCGGTTTCTCTCCAATATTTTGAAGAATTTCTCATGAAGTAGAAGTGAATCACATGTGCCATGCTGATCATTTCCATACCAAGATAAGATATGTATTGTCATATTTACACTTTAGTCCCTGAACTTCCAGAAATTGCAAAACAGTCCTCGGCCCTCAATTTTATTCATTTTCAATCCAAAATCATTCAAGAACATTAGAACTTAATTCCAAACTCTTAATACTCTTAGATTTTATATTCTTTGATTAAAATTAACTAATATCGGATTATTAAATCAAATACTCCCGGGCCTTACAATATTGTTGGGAATTGGCGTGAGAATGAATGCTAGATGGTTGTTGTGTATTGAGGTGGATGTTGCTGTGTGCATACGTGATTTCTGTTGATCGCTTAGCTTCCCTGTTATGCATACACGCATTTCCCATGTTGCATTCATATTGTTATTACAGCCATTGTTCGTGTCTTGTATTGTTGTTGTTGATTCTCACCAGGATGCGAGGGAGAGCGGCGATACCGCACTCTCATCTCCCTGCTGGGATCGTTAGCCACCATGCGCCGAGTGGTTAACTACCACAGTTCATGGGCGAGGCAACGGCAGGTTGAGTTGTTTGATGCATCTGGTATTCGGGTGTTGTATCACGGCGAGTGGCTCATTACCACACTGGGAACACACCCCGTGGCCACTGTTGTTGCAGATTCATGGAGCTGTGTTTGAGTTCCGCATTTTATCTTATGCATTTCCTTAGCTGTTTCTTTTGCTCTCCGTACTGGGGTTTGATCCCATGTCCCTCTGGGGCTTGGTTTGTTTCCTTGTTTGTGTTGTTTTCAGGAAACCCAGGTTTTACAGCTGGTCGTGGTTTTAACCCAGCTGGTGGTGCCCCGGGAGGTGGTTAGCGTGTCCCAGTTGTGTATAGCATATTTATATATATATGTATCAGTTAGCCAGGGGGATGCCCTGTGCTTTGTCGTTGTATCCAGTAGTTGGAGTCTGATACATGTTGTCCGTGGAGGTTGTTATGCTATAGTGTTTTTGGTTGTGGTTGTTGGATTTTAAGCTGGGATCTATTTTGAGTATCGCTCTATTTTAAATTATATGTTTTAAACCGTCGGGCCTAAAAGAGAAAATTTTACCCACTTTTTGATAAGCTTCCGCATGTGTTTGGTTTTTTTACTCTGTATAGAGCACGAGGCCTGACATTTTTGGTATCAGAGCTTAAGCTGGGATAAGCTCACTTTCTTTGATCACACTTGAGTCTAGGCACAATGTTGTGTGTTGCATGTGCTTGACTTATGTGACTTACGTGCTGCATATGTATGTTATATGCTTTCTATGCTGTATCTGTTCTGTTTTTCCTTATCCTGTTGAGTGTCTTAGATGCCGCCTAGACGTCGTGGTAGAGGTAGGGGGCAGTTCCAGGAATCAGGATGGCAGAACGAGGATCAGTATAGTGCTCCTAGTCATACTCGTGAGAGTAGCGAAGAGGGGAATGTGAGGCTCCGCCGGCTCCGGTAGAGAGAATGGATGTTGTTATAGCTCGCTTTCAGAGGATGAACCCTCCTGTCTTTAATGGCGACGAGTTGAGTGAGGATGCTGATTCGTGGCTCCATAACGTCATTCACCTTTTGGATAGGGCTCAGTATGACGATGAACTCCGGTTGAGGTTAGTGACCTTGTTGCTGAGGAAGGCCGTAGAGCGCTGGTGGCGAGGCGCGTCTAGTACCTTACTGGAGACTGGTGATGGTATCACTTGGGACAGTTTCTTTGAGACCATCAGGCAGGAGGATGTCCCCGATTCGTATGTGGCTGCCCGTGAGCGGGAGTTTGAGTTTTTGGAGCAGGGCTCGATGACTGTGCGCGAGTATGCTCGCAAGTTTTCTGCGTTGTTGGTTTATGTTCCGCATGTTGCTGGCCGGGAGAGGACCAAGAGTACCAGATTCGTAGAGGGCTTGAATGGAGAATTGTACCAGAGTGTTTTGACGAGCAAGCCCAAGTTGTATTCTGAGGCCGTGGATACTGCTATCCACATTGAGGAGGGCATGAGGAGCCGTAGTGCACGCAGAGCACAGGTAGTGCAGGGTGGTAGACCCGTTGGTCAGGGATCTCAGTCGTCTCAGAGTTCTCAGTCCGCGCATTATCCTCAGCAGCAGCAGCAGATGGCTCAACAGTCTGGCCGTCAGAGTTTTTGACATAGAGGTCAGCAATTCAAGAAAAATTCTGGTTCAGGGTCTTCCGGTTCAGGCAGTTTGAGTAGCAGTGGTTCTCGGACTGAGTTTTGTGGCTTTTGCGGTGGAAAGCATCCTTCCACGCAGTGTGTGGGTGTGCAGGGTTCCTGCAACCTTTGTGGTCAGTACGGGCATTTTGCGAGAGTGTGTCCGTCAGCTGGATCACAGCAGATCGTGGCCCAGCCTCAGGGTCGTGGGGGTCAGTCTAGGGGCCGTTCTCAGCAGTTTCAGCAACCCCGTTTGTGTGAGACTCCATTTAGGCCGTTTCAGCAGCCTGGCCCTTCGTGTTTTGGGCAGTCGTCTCAGCCTTTCTTCTCAGGACCCCAGCATGCTCAGGTTAACGCCATCACAAGAGAGCAGGCCGAGGAGACACCGAGCCGAGTGATTGGAGGTACATGTCTTGTTTTTACTTTTCTGCTCGTGTGTTGTATGACACGGGTGCATCGCATTTGTTTATTTCTGATTCGTTGTTGTTGAGCATGGTTTGTGTACCATCCCTTTACGCGATGCTGTTTCTGTTTCTACCCCTGGTGGTATGAGCCTGTTCTCCCAGGAGGTTTTGTTGAATGGTGTGTTGCGGTTTGGTGAGCATGTCTTGTTAGCGAACTTGATGCGTTTGATGCTTTGTGATTTCGATTGCATAGTTGGAATGGATGTGCTGTCCAACTATAGGGCCTCCGTGGATTGTTTCCATGGGATTGTGCGCTTTAGGCCTTTGTCTGGCGAGAAGTGGGACTTCTACGGCCAGGATTCGCGATCGAAGATTCCGTTGGTTTCTGCGATGGAGATGTTCAGTTTGCTGTCTTTGGGAAATGCTGGCTTTATGATCTATGCTTTGGATGCATCTTCTTCTTCAGGTGTTCAGCTTAGCGACGTTCCCGTGGTGCGACATTTTCCCGACGTGTTTCCGGAGGAGATTCCTGGTTTTCCTCCAAGACGGGAGATAGACTTCAGCATAGAGCTGGTGCCTGGCACAGCTCCGATTTCACGTGCTTCTTATCATCTGGCGCCTGTGGAGTTGAGAGAACTCAAGGTGCAGTTAGATGATTTGCTGGAGAAAGGTTTTATTCGACCTATTATGTCGCCGTGGGGAGCGCCCATATTGTTTGTGAAGAAGAAGGATGGCTCAATGCGGATGTGCATTGATTTTCGCCAGTTGAATAAATCCACTGTCAAGAATAAGTATCCGTTGCCGAGAATCGATGATCTGTTTGATCAGTTTCAAGGTTCTGCGGTGTATTCTAAGATTGATCTTCGTTCCGGGTACCATCAGCTCACAGTGAGGGAACAAGATGTCGCGAAGACTGCGTTTCGCACGAGGTACGGACATTTTGAGTTTTTGGTTATGCCGTTTAGGTTAACAAAACGTGCCTGCAGTCTTTATGGATCTGATGAACCGAGTTTTTAGAGAGTTCATAGATCAGTTTGTGATGTTTTTTATTGACGACATCTTAGTTTACTCGAAGACTTCCGAGAGAGCACAAAGGAGCACTTGGAAACTGGTTCTCAGAGGTTGAGAGAGCAGCAGTTCTATGCGAAGTTTTCCAAGTGCGAGTTTTGGTTGGATCGCGTTGTATTTCAGGGCCATGTCATTTCAGCGGATGGCATTTCTGTGGAGCCCAATGGCTATTATCGTCGTTTCATTGAGGGATTCTCTAGTATAGCGAAGCCGATGACCCAATTGACTCAGAAAGATAGGCGGTTTGTTTGGACTGAGCAATGTGAGAATGCGTTTCAACTGCTCAAGGAAAAGTTAACTACTGCGCCTGTGTTAGCTCTGCCGTCCGGATCAGGTGGTTTTGTTTTTGCTCTGACGCTTCGCTCAATGGGCTGGGTTGTGTGTTGATGCAGAATGGTCGAGTCATTGCGTATGCCTCGCTGCAGTTGAAACCGCACGAGACTCGTTACCCACTTCATGATTTGGAGTTAGCAGCGGTGGTCTTTGCGTTAAAGATTTGGCGCCACTACCTGTATGGCGAGCAGTTTGTGGTGTACTCCGACCACAAAAGTTTGCAGTATTTGTTTTTGCAGCCTGACTTGAACATGAGACAGCGTCTGTGGATGGAGCTGCTAAAGGACTTTGACTGTGAGATTAAATACCAGCCTGGGAAGTCGAACGTAGTGGCTGATGCTTTGAGCAGGAAGGCTAGTGAGATGCTTGTGTCGTTGTACATCTCTAAGGATCAAGAGCATCTTAACACTACGGGTTGGAGATTCTATCCGGCTGAGGATTGTGTGATGGTTTCATCGTTCCAAGTGGAACCGCAGGTTGTTTCCAGCATTCGAGCAGCTCATAGGACCGATCCATCTATCCACGAGTTGAAGTTGAAGGTCAGGGCTGGCGAACTTGAGGATTATTCTGTTTCGTCCGATGGTTGTTTGCGTTTTTGGGGTAGGTTGGTTGTGCCCAATTTGATTGATTTGAAGGAGGAGATCCTTCGTGAGGCGCACTGCAGCAGACATAGTGTTCATCCTGGCACACAGAAGATGTACCATGCTTTGAAGCCGCACTTTTGGTGGGCTGGTCTGAAGAGTGACGTTGCTAGTTTTGTCGCTCGTTGTTTGAATTGCCAGATGGTAACGGCCGAAAGGATGAGACCTGGTGGTCTGTTGCAGAGTTTAGAGGTGCCCCAATGGAATTGGGAGCACATTGCGATGGATTTCGTGACACATTTGCCTCGTTTCCAGCCGAGGATGCGATGCTGTTTGGGTGGTAGTAGACCGTCTGTCGAAGTCTGCACACTTCTTCCCTATGGTATGTCGTTCTCTTTGAAGAAAATGGTGAAGCTGTACATATAGCTGGCAAGACGTGTTGTCTTTGGTCGAGTTTTCATATAATAACAGCTACCAAGTGACGATTGGTATGGCGCTTTTGAGGCTTTGTATGGCCGCAAGTGCAGATCGCCAGTTTGCTGGGAAGAATTGGGGGAGAAGCAGCTGTCTGCCCCAGATTTTGTGCAGCAAATGAAAGATCATGTTGATCTAATTCGACAACGAATGAAAGCTGCCCAGGATCGCCAAGCCAGTTATGCGAATAAGAGGCGTCGACCTCTTGAGTTTCAGGTTGGTGATCGTGTATTTCTCAAGGTTTCTCCGTTTCGTAGTGTGATGCACTTTGGACACAAAGGAAAGTTAGCCCCTCGTTACGTTGGTCCGTATGAAATTGTCGAGAGTATTGGCCCTTTAGCGTATCGGTTGTTGTTGCCGTCAGAGTTGTCCTCTCTTCACGATGTGTTTCATGTGTCGATGTTGAGGAAATATGAGCCAGATCTATCTCATGTGCTTGGAACTGACGAGGTAGAGTTAGATCAGTCGGTGAGCTATCAGGAGTATCCTTTGCAAATCCTTGGCAGAAAAGAGAAACAGTTGAGGAATAAGACCATTCCTTTGGTAATGGTGCAATGGAGCAAACACGGAAGGGAAGAAGCTCCTTGGGAGCTGGAAGATAAGATGCAGCGCGAGTGGCCGCATATGTTTGAGTAGCCGTTAGGCTATATTTTCCAGTAGGTTGTAGCTTTTGTTTGTATTCCTTCCTTCGATATTGTAAATTGTTTGCCGAGTTATCTTGAACTCTTGACCTGTGTTGGGCAAGTTCCTGTTTTGTACCTTGCTGCTGTGTTGTATTTCGGAATTGTTGTTGATTTCGAGGACGAAATCCTTTTAGTGGGGGAGAATTGTGAGACCTGGAATTGATAATTACGATTGATTGTTGGAATTGATCGGTTGTTTAGAGATTTTGTGGTTTAGAATCTCTGCTTCGATGCTTGAGTTTGTTTTATGGGTCGAAATTCCCTCCTTAGAACAATTCTGGATGCTCTCGTGTTTTTGGATTTTAATGTTAGGTAACCACGACGGATCCGGATCACGCCTCACGGCGAGGAAGCGGAAGAACAAAAATTTGCCGGGAGACGATCAATACAATTCAATTACAAATAACAATCTATGACATTCATAGGGTGTTCAGATGACTACCTTGCCGGAAACTCGTGCCTGGCTCCGACCAGTTTCTCGAGGAAACCGACAGTTCATGGTAGATTGCGGTAGACTACGTCAATCAGGTCCACGACCGGATACGAGACTCATTCGTCATCCTGCACTAGAAGGCCTGACGAGATCGGCGCGGACGGATTCTCCTCGTCAAGATTGGCCGGAACAATTTCCGGCGAAGAGAGGCGGCGGCGGTGGCTTTTGGAGAGGAGGGAGGGCGGCGCACTCTTGATAGGTTTAGGGTTAGGTTGTGTTAATTAGTCCAAGTCTACATTAAGTAGACTTGGTGATGGGTTTGGATCCGGCCCAACAGGCTCGGGTCCAACGGATGAACATTCGGTTCATCCCCATCACCGAGACTTCATCGTAACTCCGATCGCCGATCAGATCGGACCGATCGACTCAGTTTCCAAAACTGAATACTATGATCTGAAAAACCATTTTTCAGAACCCCAGTGCAAAATGACCTTTTTGCCCTTCAACATCGGGAAATCCCGATTTGACCCCTGTTGACTTTTAGAAAGTCGAACTCCCCAAAATCCTCTCCTCATGCTCAACACATTGAGCTGAGTATCTGTTCGGAAATCTCGAATCCAGTACTTGTGTGACCCTCAATGGTTCAGGGATACAGCTAGCCGTGGGCCCACAACCATTGTGGCTCCGGAATCACAATTCCGGACTTGCCCAACGGATCATGGTAAGAGCGTCTAGCAACATCACCCCATGATCCCCTAGGTATCACTGATAGTGCCTGCAAGAACCAGTTTGTCGTGGTTAGCGTACAGTACGGTCCTTTCAATCCATATATCCGGATCAGATCAACGACCATTGGTAAATCGAGAGGCTATAGATCCAATAGCCATGCATACATCTTGGAGATCGAATAGTGACATCGCGAGTGTAACTAGGTAAACACATTTACCTAAAACACTTCTAGTACTCTGGCCAGAGATTTATACACTATTATCCCCTCAGATAGCATAGGATATCCACGCATGTCTGCGAGCGATGAATCCTCGACAACGATGCATCGACTCCTACA